>JARFJB010000772.1:1270000-1295000 GCA_036346205.1 Vesta saturnalis | reverse complement strand
CTGCAAGTGTAAAAAGATTATAATTTAAATCTAGGAAATCTATGAAAATGTGCTTTTTTTATTGAATCGATTCCAATACTTGAGTGTTGGAAAGTTTTTCGTGTCAGCATATCAAATGTTTTTATTTAAAAGTTTCCAAAACATATTTAATTGGAGAAGAAAATGTAAATTAAACTTTTTAGTAGCTTTGTAAAGACATGACGTGATTAAATTTGTTTTTTGCTTATACCATTTTTCACTGTTAGCCATGGCCCGTTAGGTTGCGTTTTAGAATATCATCTCAATATCTTAATAATATTTTTGTAATTTGCTTCCATTTTAATTTTTTAATAGACATATTAAGAAACGCGACGTCATCATCTCCGAAGCCATTATAGCCATTAATTCACGGAAGATTTTCATACATGTTACTCTTACAAAATATATCAAAAGCAGGGTGCGTCTAGTGGAAAACTTTGATGTGAGTAAAATTGTGACCGTATTTTTGGAAATTTCATGTATTTCAGGGGCAGTACATGCAAGGTTATCTTGATTATCGTCCATTTTCGTGTTTTCTGACAGAATTTGAATAAAACAAAAGGTGACTAGATCAAATTTTCACTTTTAAAATTAAAGTAAAACTTCTGTTTAAAAAGGGAAAATGACAAAAAATAACCTAAAAACGTGTTACATAAGACCTTGAAGCACTCATTCTTTAAAAACTCTTTTTTTAACTTTTTATGCTTCAAGACTGGTCTTATGACTTGTTTTTTTATACTATTATTCTATTAAAGATCTGAAAATTTACCATTAATACAATAAAATAATATTCAATAGTGGGCTTTCAAATACAGCACACTTATCCATTGCGCTTTCATATTTTATAAATGTGTTTGACAACTTAATTAATTTATTATCCATTACCACCGACGACAATAACTGTAATTGTTATAAAAAACCTACAAAAGTTGTATAAATTGTGCAAAATCTTCGTATACATTATTTAAAAAATGCACAACAAATAAGTATTTTTAGTTATGAGTTTAAATTATGAAAGTTTACGCTTTCATGGAGTATCAAGATGTCCAACATAAAATGTAAATCACGAATTTAAAAGAATAGTTTTTAATTTTCAAAAAACACAAAAATCCCTTGAATACAGTAATGTATTATACAATCACTGAAATGTCTCTTGCAGACAAATGTATGTTTTATACAGGTGTTAGAAAGATTCTCTTGTAAGCTTTTATAAAAGATTTTTGAGTTGTAGTCCATTACTGTGACATAAAGTATTGAGAAAATCTTGATAGAAACATCTAGTATTATGTCTTGTTTCATTCCTTTATCAATTATTATTCGTATACAATTGGAAAGCTTTAAAATTGGAAAACAAAAAAAAATGTAATAAATTTTCTTACAACGACAAATATAACGTTAGAGAAAAATGTAGAAACCTATTTTCTATTTTCTCAACTGCCATCATTTAATTTCTAAGATCAGATAGCAGATAGAACAATAAATCAGAAATATTTCCTGAAAAGTGTTAAAAGAACATTACATGGCTTATAAATTGTATTACTTTCTACATTCTTTCTTGAGGTTACTATTAATAAAAGAATGAAGCATATATAGAGATTTAGGTTTCTATTTATCAAAAATTTATAGCTGCAGTTATAAAAGGCGCCATCGGTTAAGTGTAATAGCGTTATATTTAGTACCGTCAAATATTAGCCGTCAATTTAATTCTCGTCCTATCATAAAATACTAGATCGTAAACTATATCCAATATTGAGTCGAAAGCAATCTGCTAGATCATACAGCTAGCAATCAACTATTTTATACTTCATTATTATCGTTCCCTTGCGGACTAACTCTAGGGACAGCGTCGGTCTTTGTAAGTTTCCGACGACGCAACAAGCGGTAGTCCCATAGGACAATCCTAGCTAGATTGCACGTGCATAGCAGTTAAATCTGGGATTAAGCGATACTTTTGAATTAATTAGTTAGTCCACTAACTGTTGACAAGGAAACCGAATTTTTGTCTAAAATCTACTGCCAATTGCAGCAAATATTTTTCGTTTAATCTCACGCTGTGAAAACTCGCGCTAGCCAAACAAGCTAGTTACCTGTTTGTGACTATTTCAAAAGTACCCAGTGTTAGTTGTTTCCACATCAAGAACTTATGAAATTGAAATTCTATTTAATGAATACGTGCAGACGAAAATAAAATTACATACAAGCTTTGTTGTTAAATCCTTTGTTTTCAAATTCAACATTTTTAACGCAAAGTTTTGATATTACAATTTCATATATTAAATAATTTAATCACGCATTCACTTAACGCTATCTCAAACAAAACGTAACAATTTTATAAAGTAACATAACAAAAAAACTTTCGTATTTAATTATAAACTTACCTTTAAGCACATCATAAAAAGAATAAATGAAAATATTGTTTGCATGTACCGCTTCTCAAACAGCTATTATGCTTCTCGGTAATTCAATTTTTATGTGAAGTCACGTATTGTGAATCATTCCACTTCTTTTCACATTCATCTAAAATACTTTAACCATTATGAGAGAAAACATTTTTCAAGCTCAAAAATATGCTTACCAAATAATACGTTTGTTTCATATTGAAAGAAAATAAAGAAACAAAGCGGTTTTTTTTTATATACATATAAAATAAGAATATACAAATTATTTACTGTGCCTCAAGAATACCTATCTGCATAACTTTATTTCATATTGAACTCCCATTTCGTTAGTACTAAAGATTTTTATGCTGCTACCAATCAAGTTTCTTGTCTCATTTGCATAATCACACAATGCTAGTAATTTTTTGAAGAGAATCAAAATTTATTTGAAAAATTGTAATTTATATTTTATTATACCTAAATCATAATCTCCATTTTGAACACTCAAATACGTACGAAACCGTGCCTTTAAAAATACTAGTGCTTTAAAGTTGCCTAGGTAGCAACGAATTCATGAACAATCATAAATACTCATATACAGACAGTACTAATCTGTACTTATTTAAATGAATATAAAACCTACGATTGCCCTTTGAAAAACAGGCCAACATAATCACCTCATTGTTATTTATTAATAATGTAGCAATTGCTAACCGTTTCTGTCGCAACAATTAATGACATAAGTTACTTCGAAAAGCTGATTACAATTTACTTTTACTTCCACATCAACAAGAGGGAAGTATTTTTTTACAATTTTCGCATTGTGTCCAGGTATAATAAAAAACCACTGCCAAGTTATCTGCCATAATGCTTTCTCATATATGTAAACAAATTATGGCCAAAAAAATGTTGACCAATGATTTGTACTTAGCGATCTTGAGAACCCCCAATTCCTAACCCTAAAAAAAAACGGTGCGCCACTGGTTTTTTTTAATTTTGACAATAAACACTGCTGTGTGTGATGTAGGTGACACTATTATCCGTTATCGATTTAAATATTGTGAATATTAGCACAAAATAAACCAAGAAAAAGGTATTAAAAGTGACAAAGTAAAAAGTAGAAGTGAATAAAATAGGAGAAAGAACAAGGCAATAGAATACCTTGGAATAAGCAGTAATTATTACTACAACTTGCTAGGAGGTTAACTGATAACAAGAAAAGTACGGTATTGTGAGGCAGGTAAAAATAAACGCCACAAAGTTAAACTCACATAACTACGATGCTGTGAGGCCAACTCCAAAAAGGAAGGAAAGGAGGATGGAAGAGTTATTAAAGGAAATAAAGGATAAGCTAGAAAAAATGGAGGAAATGGACGAAAGAGTAGAGCAGAAAATGGATGAAATGCAGAAAGAAGTAAAGAACATAAAACAAGAGAACGCACAATTGAGAAATGATGAAGCAAAGAATGATGCCGCAAGAAAAAAAGTAGAAGATCTCGAGAGAGAGAAATAAGGAAGAAGAGAATAATAATCCATGGTATTGAAGAACAAATAGAGGGAGAGGACTTATAATTGAACTAGATGGTGAGAAAGACACTAAGGGACATAAACGTAAAAATAGAAATGGAGAAGGAAGTAAAGACTGGAAACTGGACAAAAAAACGAGACATTAAAAAGTGCAAAAAATCTAAAAGGAACCAAAATTTACATAGAGGATGGTTATTCAAAGAAGTTACGGGCACAGAGAAAAGAGATGGTACAACATAAAAAAATGATACAAGATCGATGAGACACAATAAACTCCTAGTGAACGGGAAATTCTTCTCATTTGAACAGCTAAGGTCACCGGAAGTGAAAGAAGGGGAAAATCAAATAGGGAATGAAAAAAAAGCGAAATAGGAAAAAAGGTAAGACATCTGAAGGTACTGAAGATGAAACTATAAGCGATAACCAGATGAAAATAACAAGAACATGCAGATATACAAAAAACTAGCGGAAGAGTAAGGAGGAAGGAAAATTATGACAACACAGGCAACGAAGAAAGGCATACGAGAATAAAAAATAGAAGAGGAAGGATGTCCTTAAAATAGGAACATGGAACATATGCAGACTACGGAAAGAAGGAAAAATGATGGAAGTAGGGAAGGAACTAAGGAGATACAACATTGATATAGCAGCAGTGCAGGAGACGAGGCGGAAAGAAGAAGGAGAAATTACAAAGAGTAGGTTTAGTTATCTGTACTCGGGCTAAAAAAAAGCAGGACAGGAATGGAGTGGTTTTTATATAGCAAAACAGATGAAGAAAAAGTAGATTATGCGAATAAGCTGCAGCTAATAATCTGATATTAGATAGTATAAAATTCAGACATAAAAAATACACAAAATAACATGGAAAATACTGGAAAAGATAGTAAAAAAGGAAATAAAAATAGATCATGTATTAGTTAATAAAAAAAAATTTAAAAGCAATCCATGATGTGAGATCGTTTAGAGGGATAAACACCGACACAGACGTTATTTGGTAGCAGCGATATTAAAAAAGAAATTCGAAACAAAAATGCAAAGAAAAGGGAGAAAATATATAAATGGACCAAAAGAGGGGAAAGTATGAAAAGGTAGTAAGGCAAAGGTTAAATGAGGAAAAGACAGCAGGAGGTATCGAAGGAAAATGGGATGTAATAAAAACACGCTTAATGAAGCAGAAAAGAGGGCGATCGGACAGAGGGAAAGAGAAAATAGGGTAGAATTGTATGATAAAGAATGCGAAGATGCAGTAGAAAGAAAAATAAAGACAGGGAGAGATGGCTGAAGACAGGAAGTGACGAGAATCTCCAAAATTACATAATAAAGAGAAAAGTAGCAAACAAGATATGTGAACGAAAGAAAAGCGAGTGGATAAATAAAAAATGGATGTGATGGAAGAAGAGAAGAAGAGAGCTCGAAACATAACAAGAGGAATTTATATGTGAAGATAAAAAAGTAGGGGAATAAAAAATCGAGGAGTAAAAAACGAATATGGAGAATTAAAGGAAGATGAGGAAGAAGTAAGACACGTGTGGAAAAGAAACTTCAAAAATTTATTAAACAGAATTATAAAGAGACAACAGAATGGAAAGGTAGCGGGGAGCCATGGAATCTGTGCAGAAATGTTGAAAAACGGAGGAGAAAAACTGAGGGAGAGGATATATAAACTATTAATAGGAAACGCATACACGCAGGTACGCGCGCACACACACGCACGTACGCGCGCACACGCACGCACATACGTACACGCGCACGCGCACGCGCACACGGTCACACAGACGCACACCTACACGCACACGCATACGTACACACACACGCACACGCATAAACACACACGCCCGCACACACGATCGCACCCACACGCACGCACGTACGCTCGCGCCCACACGCACGCACGCGCAGACACCCGAACCCACCCACCGATCCACCCATCCGTATCGTTCAGAAAGGTACACGATCAATATAGGTTAACCTAAATTTTAATTACAAATACAGGTAATTAATATATAGGTGTACAAATAAGTTTCCGCCCCTGACAAAAGTTGGCGCCACCAGGAAGTTATAGTTAAAATTATCAGATGTAAAATGTCATTATCGTAAGGTTGGACGTATCTCACCAACATAACCTTAAAATATTCGTAATTTTGTATCAGTATGAGACGGGATATGGAATGTTCGTACCTCACATTTCGTATCCCACATTTAGTATTCCACATTTCGAATCCTCGCATTTCGTACCCGGAAAGTTCGTCCCCCACATTTTGTGCCCTGGATATTTCAAATCGTCACGTCTCAGGGGTTTAAAATTTTCAAGAAAAATGGGAATTACAACGCATACCTCCCTATAACAGAATTTTCAGTTCTTTCATTATTTCATTTATTATAATGCTATAAGAATTATATACATACAAAAAATGTACACGTTTTAAAATTCATAGTTATAACTTATAAGCTATGTACGTAAAAATTTTACTTTTGGAATTAAAACATTGAATTGGTTACATTTGCAATAGGTACCTAATTAGGGTACGTTTGAAATGCATTTACAATAGGTAATTAAGTTGTTTTTGTTAATACTAATTGTGTACTTAGTACCCTTTTCTTTGCAATATAATATAAAAGAAGAAATAAAATACCATGTTATTCATTATCATCGTGCTCATTGAACGGTTGTGCTTAAAAAATGGCAAATTTTGTCAATTCGGTTCGTTGCCGACGGAAGTTAGTGTTATAATGTGGGGGACGAACTTTCCAGGTACGAAATGCGAGGATACGAAATTTCTCGGGGACGAAATGTGGAATACTAAATGTGGGGTACGAAATGTGAGGTACGAATTTTCCGCAAACCGTATAATTTATACTTTTGTGTGCCAAGACGTCCAATTTTGAGCCCAATAAGCATCATTTGCGGGAATGGTGAGGTTGCCTTAAGTGAGAAAAGTTGTCGTGAGTGATATCAAAAGTTTAAGAACGATGTATTTGACACCGAAGGGTGATAATGTAGAAGAAATCCGAAAGTATGCGAAGACACAGAATTGGAAGCATTATTGGATCATGATTCGTACCAACCACAAGAATTTTCACTTACATTTGGAGTGACTCAACAAGCAATTTCACATCGGTTGAAATCATTGGGAACGATTCGAAAACAAAGAAATTGGGTTCCATGTAAACTGACGCCGAGAAACCGTGAACGTCGATTTTTGACATGTGAAATGCTGCTTGCAGGCATAAACGAAAAGTTTTCTGTACTGGTGATGAAAAATGGATCCGCTATGATCATTCAAAAAGGAAGACACCATGGACACCACCTGGCCTTGCTTCATCTATAGCTAAGCCAAATATTTGTGGAGAAAACCCTTGTGCATTTGGTGAGATCAGCTTGATGTCATATATTATGAGTTTTTCAAAGCGAACTAAACCATTACTGGGGCTGCCTACTGAGCACAAAGCACGAAATTGAATTGAGCGCTCAAAAAAAGAGCTCCGAATACTACTCCCGACAACAAAACTCTATTCCTACATGATAATTCTCGTCCACATGTTGCCCCGACGGTCAAAACCTATTTGGAAACACTCAACTGGGAAGATTTGCCCCACCCGCCGTATTCACCAAACATTGCTCCTTTTGATTTCCACTTGTTTCGATCGATGGTGCATGGCCTGTCTGAGCAGCGTATGAAGATACCAAAAATTGGGCCGATTCGTGGATAAAAAAAGATGGAGTATTCTTCCGACGCGCTATTCGTATGCCGCCAGGAAGATAGGAAATAGTAGTAGCCAGAAATACAATACTTCGAATAAAACAGTTCTTTGACAATAAATGCCCACTTATTTGTACACCTAATGGTATATAGCGTTTTAACACAAAAAATTGTTACATTGATTCATGGGCAACTAGTTTTGCTTCTACCAATAGCCAAACAGTTCCGGAAGAAGTTTTACATTGTTACTTGGCCAAAGTTGGCGACTTGATACTACCGTAAAGTCAAGTGAAGACTTTCGAGGTGACACATTAATATTCCTGCTCTATACAGAACTTGGGAGAAGTTTTTAACATACGATGAACAATTTTTCAGCATATTATGCCCACTTTTATGTAAAAATTAGTTCTTAAAATAATGAAAAATTTAATTTACAGTCAAAATTTTCTCTATTCTTTATAAAGAAAATTATTGTTATTAATAATTATTATGGAGGCAAGTTTTCGTAATTTATTTGCGGCTTCTTGCAGTAATAGAACAATTCCTACTGTGGCAACTATTAACCGAACTGTAAAACAGTTTGAGAAGTCATTCTGTCCTGAATAATAACAATTGAAGAGGTGCATTTAATAGTTCAAAATATTTGAAGGCATACATTATCATTTACTGTTTGTCACGCATACAAGTAAAAGAAAGACCAAAGTCAAGTAAAGCGAATTATTCTCCCTTCCAATTTGTCGAAGACCTTAACAAAATTAGTATATAAATGTAGATTTTGAACAACAATGGTAACCTTGTGAAATTCTTTCATTTTGGTTGTCGCTGATTGTTTTTCTAAATTTGCATGTTTCTTCTCTCTCCGCACTCCTACTGTTACTTCTGTCTGTTGTCCAATTGAAGACAATATCTTTCTTATGTTTGGTACTCCTCAATACATTATTAGTTATAATGGATACAATTTCGCAGCATGGAATTCATTCAACTTTGTACTACTATTCTCTTTAATGCTAAATCCACAAGCAAACGCTACCAAACGAGTTCTTAAAAGATACCTTCTTAAATCAATCAAAATCAACGCATGTTGGGTGTGAATTGTTAAAAAATTGGTTGTGTCATTAGATTTACAACATCAAATAATTGGTTGCTTTCCTTACTTCGCGTTATTTGGACGTGAACATGTACTTTTGGATATATTTTAGCTCTTCCTCCCCCTCCTGATTCTACCCTCTCTGATCCAGATCGTACAGTACCCACTTCTACTAAACTTATTCGTCCATTCCTCTAGAATTCAATAAATGTCTGTCTAAAGCTACTCTTGTGTAGAAACGCAATTTTATACTCTTTGACGCATCTCGTCACTTCAATGCTAAACTCGCTCACAAATGTGTTGAACCCTATCTTATTAATAAAGTTATCTCTCCCAGGACTTATGGATTATTTTCCTGATGTCGACCTTTTTTAGAGTTATATTTTGCTTATCTTTTCTGATACTACATATTAGTTGTTTCATGTTACTTCTGCTTTTGCTGCTAATTTTTTTTCCTTTCTTCTCTTACCCGACTTTTCATCTTGCTAGGCGGGGGGGGGGGTTTGTGTGTAATTCCATTTCGCATAATTTAGTATGCATAATTAATTATTTTACTCGAATTAGAACCCCTACGTTACGCAATTTACTCTATATTGTGGGGATAAATAATTTTGTAAAAGGTGACATTTTCCAAAATATGGTGAAGTGAAATATATTTAATTAAATAAACGACCCAAATTAATTGGGCATCTAATTCTGCCCACCATTTACAAGGCCTACTATATATTCATTTTTCAACGAGCGTATGTCGGAAATAGTTGTTTTTTCATAACATATGTTGTGCAACAAGTTAGTCCGTAATTTCTCATATTTTCTTTAATTACACATCAATCTTATATCTTTTTTTGAACCTTTCTGTACTATTTTCTGTGCAATGCTGATGGCTGCATTGCAGTCATATTATTGTGATTGCTTCGAAAAAATCACGCTACCAATATACCTTTGGTTGTCCTCTGTCTTTCTTAGGACATCGAAACAGGTTAGTCTACAATTACATTCATTTCACATGTTTATCGAGGCAATTAATTTATGATAACTAATTATATATTCGGAAAATTTCCCCTTAATAATATCGTTCCGCAAAATAAACAAAGTAATGCAAATTATTAACCCAAAATAAAATAAAGTAAGACATCTTGATAAACGATCAATATTAGTAAACGATTGATTGAATCGTAAATTGAGTTTCAACTCTAGGTAAATTGTAACTACCATGTTTAAAACAAAACATCTTAGCAAGGAATTAGAGGAATTAAAGTGCAAAAGGACAACCCCTGTTGAAATAAACAATATAAGCCGAAAGAAGAGGTCATATTGCAACTTTCTGTATTATAGTACATACTCTTGTTTTACGTTGAATTTTATTTATCTTTTGCGTTAGTTTTATAAACCGGTTCTCAAATGAATTCATCGTCTATTTATCTTTTGGATATTTATTTAGATTCTTTTAAAAATTATTTAAATTTTAAATTTTTACGAGTTTGGCATTTATAAGTGAAATCCGTATACACGATTAATAATAATAATAATAAATTCGTAATTAAAAATGCTTACCTTTTAGTTAATAGCCGTGTATTTAGAAGCAATTTAACAAGCTTTAAACGTTTCAACATATATTGCAGCTATGCACCTTAGTAAAAATGGAATAATGTTGACAATAATATTTCATATATTTGTTAACACTTCTTTATCTGTTCTGAAGTTGAAAGCTGCGATTGCTATTGAAACGTTTATAGCTTATATAGCTGTTTTTAAATATCTGACCATTACCTAAATGATAAAATAATCACCATCGTGTTGTTTGTTCGTTGTTTGTCAAAACTAATCTTCACAGACTATTTGCATTTTCTTATATCTGCTAAATTTAGTTAAACTGGCACTTGAGTGTTTCGTAAATCTCAACTTCATAGTTTTAGTGTATTATCGGAAGAATGGTCTCTTTACAAAAGGACTCTTATAGTCGGAACCTACTTCCTGAATAGATCAAAAAACAATGCGGTTTGGAAGTATTCAATTATAGCCTGTTTAAAAAAAATCCGTGAAAAATTCCCTGATAACTGAATATAATGTATTCAGATGAATAACAGAACACAGTGTAAAAGAATTTCGTAAAATAGGCAGCATAAAGAGCAAAATAGAAAATATGATAACGGAACCCCAAAACAGCCAACTGAAGAAGTTATTGAAAATGTGACGGTAATTACACAAAAAGTCCCCGATATTTCTGTAAACCATTTATCTCAAAAAATAAATTGAGAGAAAATTGTTACACTTACATTGATAAAAGTTCAACCATGATGATTTCCTTTTCATATGGGTTCAAAAATTATTTGAAATTGATTACTGTAATCTGATTAGAGACACACTTACTGAAGAATTTTTAGACATAGGTAACTTTTTACAAGTGAATCACTGTTTGAGTTAAATGGATATATAAAGGAAAATGCAACGTGTTTCATTCCCTCCCCAAGGAGGAAGGCGGACTGCTTGAGTTTTCCAGGCCCCTTCAGCCACAATGATGGATTCCCAACGTACATACATTAAGTATGTATGCATGGTAGAATTAAGGATAGGTACGGTAAGAATAGGATCGGAAGGAACGGAGTTATGTTTCTGAGGGGGGGGGGGTACTACCCCAGTATTCACCTAAATAGCCGCACATGATGTACGTATACGCAATGACCATGACGCGAGGAAAACCTCCTGAAAAAAACTCATACAGGGTGGACGGTAACGGGAATCGAACCCAGTTTTGGATATGTAAGCTTCATATGATAACGTGAATTTAAACTGACGTAGATACCTTACATCACCATAGATTTCTCAAGATATACAATCTTGGTGGACAAGATGTCGAAACCAAACTTGATGATGTACATGAGTATTACCAACAAGATTAGACTGTTACTCTCTATCTGCTACATACGTTCTCTGGAAGATAACGTAAAAAGGAACTGCAACATTATGTGTCATTTAAATAATCTTGACGAGTTACAATAATTTGGGGAAAACTTGTTAAAGTAAAAGTGATTCATCATATTTGAAACGGGGTGAATGACAGATGCGTTCATTTGTAGAAAATAATTCATTTAACTCTTTCGCTCCGCATTTCTTTATTTTAATTTTGACATTTTTCTGTTGATCAATTGAATGTAAACACTATGAGGAGTACAAAAGTAGCAATATTTATTTATTTTTTCATCAATGTACCAAAAACACTACTGGAACAGATACACATTCTGCACGCTATTTTGGTACGGGTCTCCTTCGTTTGTTGTGAACATTTGAAGCATCTTCTTCTCTTATCAACTCCTACAGGATACTAGCAGGACATTAAGCAGGAATAGCTTGTCTGAGAACAAAGTCACTTACATCTACTTCAGAACATACCATGTTACCGTCTTGAAATTGAACAGCTGTAATATCAGGGCACGCAACAATTTCGGGACCATCAGCAGCAGTTGTGGACGAATTTTTTGAATTGGAGCTTGACTGCACTTCATCGGTATCGGAGGGCGAAGATGGCTGATAATCCATATCCTGGACGCTGTCATCGCTCTCAAATGGATCATTTATAGACTCTACTTCAGATTCAAGTTCATCAAGGTTTTCTGAAAACTATTCGAGCTCCTTGAACGTCAGAGGTCTTTTTCTGTTGTCCATACTAAAAAATAAAGAAGTTATATTTCAATTCAGTAAACACCTACCGGGACATATGTGTCCCACCATAAAGTACTCTTGGGACATATTTGACCCAAAGCTAACTTGATTACTCTTTCTTGTACATTACGAAGTATTAATAAACGCAACTAACCTTACTACCAGAGGCTTTCTAATTGGCTCAAACGGTCAATGACCACCCTAAGGATTAGCAAGACGTAATAACTGGTAACAGTGTTCAGTTACAGATTTGCTGCTGTGTTCCTCAAACCGATAAATATCATTGCTTCAAAATTCATTTCCGCCACGCGTCGTTTATATTAGAAGCAGAAGCTGCCGCGGTTGGTCAGTTTCAAAGTCTGTCCTCGAGCGCTTAAATCTGGACTGAAGTGGAACAAAAACAAACAGATGCGTAATATCAGTGCAAGCCCATAGTGAGCAATGTGGTTAATGAGCGAAGTCGCACGCGAAGTAATTTGTATTAATGTTTGTGCTTGTGGGATATCAGTAACAGGCATTTTGCGTTTAATGATATAAATTATAAACTGGACATAATGTCGTCGACATCGGCGATATAAAAGATCTAAGAATTTAAATCCCAAAATAAACTTACCTATGAAGAGCGATTAATACTGAAAACTAACGGACGATCAAGACAATGTAAATCTTTATTTTCGCATAGTGATGTATGATCTGCCAGGCTGGATTTGTGGATGTGAAGTTAAAAACAATTTCTTCTGTTCTCCGTATATTCTATTTTCGGATGACACATTATGGTGTAGGGTAGGTCGATTTAAAACATTTAAAAGAAAAAATTAAAAAACATACTGACTCTGCATCACACATACATAATGTCATGAATTTTGCTACCTTTGGACATACGGATATTCGCACACAATTTAGCTCTGCCTACCGAAATTCTGTGAAAGAACGCAATGAAAAGGTAACCCAAAATAGATATATTTTAAGCAAACTCATCTATTGTGTAAAATTTTGTGGAGCGTTGGAGTTAGCTCTTAAAGGACACTACGAGACAGAGTCGACAGACAACCCGGGTATCTTTCGCGGACTAATTAATTTTTTGGTCGAGCTGGACAATATATTTAAGAAAAATTCTAGAAAACAACGTTGTATTTAATGGAACTTCAAGGTTAATTCAGAATGACTTACTGAGTTGTATTCTTTCTATACCACAAGAAAAAATTAAAACTGAAATTGATACTGCAGATTTCATTGCTGTTCAAGTAGATGAAACAACAGATAGCTCGAAAAACACAAACATATCGTTGTGCGATATCTTCTCGACGGCTGCATATATGAGAGGTTCTTGAAATTTATAAATCCGACATCAATCAATTCTCAAGATCTCAGGGAAGTTATTTTAAAAGAAATGGATTTACTAGGGATCTCAAAAACAAAAGAAATGCTTATTGCACAAAGCTATGATGGAACATCTATAATGAGTTTAAGAGTATAAAAGTTAAAGAAATATATCCAGGTGCCAATTTCATTCACTGCTACGCTCATCAATTAAATCTAACAATGCAAAAAGTAGCTAGTCAAAGTAAGAATATAAAAATCTGTTTTGCTAGTTTGCATGCATTTTCGTCGTTTCTTGGAAAATCACCTAAAATGACTGCAGTATTAGATAAAGTTGTGAAAGTGCGATTACCGAGAGCAGCACAAACACGCTGGTATTTCAATACTAAATGCTTGGAAACAGTGCTTAGACATCGAAGCGATATCTCAACATGGTTCTTGGTTTAAAGGGATATGTAAATAACCAGCATTTTCTCTATTGGCTGGAATTCTTTCACTCAATTCTACCACACTGCGACTTTCCTTTTAATCAACTGCCGAAACGAAGTCTTGATGTCATAACAGTCGAAAAACATATTTTTGATTTTGAAACGAATATTTCAAGAATTAGACAGAAAAGTCTTAGTTCTCATTAGGAGAGAAATTCCCGAAAAAGAAATGAAGGTGCTAAACGCCGTATCGCAACCGAGGTATGTGATATAATTATCTAGGAGATAAAGCACCGGTTTGCTTCTTAGTTATATCTCAGTTATTATAAAGAATATTGCAAGAAGTTCCCTACAGAAATTGTGAAGTTAGTTAAAGAATCTTACCCTATAGTAAACGACCTGGAATTGAAAACTTCAAGTACTTTACCAGCGAGAAGATTTTCATAAAGGAAATGAAGAAGATAAACCTGGCGCATTAACTATCTTACAGTTTTTCATCCATAATAATTTATGTGAAACATTTTCTGAATGTTTTTCCTAAAAATTCTATCTACTTTGCCGATGAACAGTAGTGTTTCTCTGCACTAAAACGAATAAAGACTTTTTTGCGGAATTCTATGGGACAGGATGTCTTGTGCGTTTTAGCTATGTTAAGGCGTTGAGAAAACTTCTATCAAAAACATTCCGAACTTCAATGAGTTAGTGATCGAACATTTTTCTAACATGAAGGAAAGGAGGATTGAACTGAAATACAAGTCTTAAGTGTTAATATAATATTGCAATTGACCCACCAGACATTTCACCCACGAGCCGCCACTGCTTACTACACTTAGACGATAAATTAATTAGTTACTCAGTCCATAATAACACTAAAAACCATGTAAAATAGCAAAAAACTTGCTTACTAATGAGCACTATGGTCGACACACGTGCTCGCAACCAGGCCCCCCGTAACCGGGCGTGCAACGCGTGCAACGCACGCGGGCGCTACCCCAAAGTAATAAAAATAAGTAAATGCCTTTGTCAAGTTTCAAGCAAATACTTTGGTAAAGATATCTCTTTGTTAGATTTAACTAGATTATTTTATTTGATGTGATGTTTAAATTTGTGAATGCTTCTATCATTTTCAAATTGAAGTTTTTCACAACTTTACACTTACATTATAACTTAATTAAATTTTGTTAAATGTGTTTTTTGGCTGACAAATTTCATTGTTAGCTTTCGCCGTAGAGAGTGTTCTGATTTGTCATCTTTAAGGCAGTTTAACGATATTTAATTTTTAATTCTTTACTAAAATTTAATTTTATAGTTGGCTTTATACGTTTCTCAAACTGTTATGTTGATAGCAGGCTGATGTTTATGTTTTAATTTTTCAACTTTGACAAAATTGTTTACAACATCTTTAACAATTTTTAACAAAAATTACTACTGACGAAGATGACTGTAAGTGTTATCGAAACGTTTAGATTGTATAATTTAAAATACACCATTAAAAAAACCCAAAAAAGATAAGTATTTTGTTATGTGTGATAATGGTGAAAGTTTACATTTTGCACACTTAGAGATGAAATTAATAATTTTATCAATATTTGTATATAATATACATAAATAATATTTTTAAGTTAAACTACTACTTTAAATAAAATCTGGTGCACTAAAAACGGAAAAATAATTATTAGGACACATTATGAGACTTTCTTTAAAAATTAACAATTAATTTAAAATGTGGGATGTAGGTTAAAATATTTTTTTAGCGAACTTGTGCCCCCACGTTTTTATTTTTAATTGTTAAATGTTCCAGAGGTCAGGATATCTCAGAAATATTTTTACTTATACTTTCTATTTTTTGGTTCTTAGTTTTTCACTTGTCTAGAATTACCTCTACTCTACGACTGCAACATTAAATTCAGGATAAAAAGACCTTTAAAACGAGGTATCACTTGATCTCCTTCTAATTTAAAATTTTTAAGGGCAGCTCTCACCCTCGCTCAGGGGTTGATACTGTGGGGTTAAACATAAAATATGATAATATAATATTTTCACGGAAACATAAATTTTGTGCGGAAAGTTCTGTAAGAATGGGGTTTTAGAAACCGAAAAAAAATATTGGCATGATGTTCTGGAAAGAATTGTTGCAGTCGTAAAATTTTTGTCCCGACAATGTCTAGCATTCCAGGGTTCTTCTAAAATACTTTTTCAACATGATAACGGAAATTTTCTTAAGGCTGTCGAGATGATTTCATCATTTGACCCTGTGATGAGAGAACATCTTAGTAGAGTGCAAAACTCCCAGGAAAATTCTTTAAAAAAAACTCATTATTTAGGCTATCAAATTCAAAAGGAAATTGTAGAATTAATGTCTTCTAAAGTAAAAAATAATATTTTAAATGTGGTACGCAGTTCCAAATATTATTCAATAATTATGGACTGTACGCCAAATACAAGTGACAGAGAACAAATAAGCCTTGTTTTGCGTTATGTGGTGTTAAATCATGATTGTAAAAAAGTTCAAATACAAGAGAGTTTTTTAGCTTTTAGCCCAATATTCGATTCTACAGGAGAAGGACTACTTAATTTTGTAGTTGAACTTTTACGAAATTTAAATTTAGATATTAAAGACATGAGAGGTCAAGAGTATGATAACGGTGCCAATATGCGTGGAAAGCATATTGGCTTATAAAAACGTATACTGGACGCTAAGCCTCCAGCTTTTTTTGTGCCATGCGCTACACATAGCTTAAATTTAGTAGTAAATGATGCTGCTAAAGTATCAAATGAAACAGTAAAATTTTTTAATATAGTACAAGAACTCTACGTTTTTTTCTCTTCCTCCACAAAAAGATGGGATATTATTTATACAAATGTTCCTGAATTAAATCTAAAAGCCCTAAGTGATACTAGGTCACGTAGGGTAGATGCTATAAAGCCATTAAAATTTCATTTAATTAAAATTTGTGAGAGTCTTCTAGAAATAGCGGATAACGATACTTTTAACATAGAAAGTAGACATAAAGCAAGTTCTTTACTATTAAATATCCAATCATTTAAATTTATTTGTAGTGTAATTATTTGGTATGATGTTTTATTTCAGATTAATATTGTAAGCAAAATGATGCAAAGTGTAACAATTGACATTAAAGTATGTCAAAACTATTTAAAGAATTTAGTCGATCATTTCAAAAATTATAGAAATGATAATTTCTTTGAGGAAATAATTGCTCAAGCGGCAAAATTAGCCGCCGATCTTGAGATAGAGCAAGATTTTCCCGCAATCAATACTACTAGACGAAAATATAAACCGAAGTTTTTTGATTATGAACATAGAGATGAAGCACCTTAAAATGCCAAAACCGCGTTTAAAGTAATTTTTTTTTAAGAATAATTGATCAAGTACTAAGTTCTTTAAATAGTAGATTTGATATGATCTCTAATTATGACAATGTTTTTGGTTTTTTTAGTAATATTTTTACATTATGTGACCATGATCTCCTAAAAAAACTGCCAAGCTCTACAACAGAAGCTTACTGATGCGGTAAAGATGGAGGCTGATATTGAGGCAGATGTTTTGTTTAATGAGATTAAAGCTTTAAAGTTATGTTCAATTCCTCATTCTTCAAATCCTCTGGATATATTGCAATATATATTGGAACACAATTTAACCTCATCTCTGCCAAATGTTACAATTTCCTTAAGGATACTCTTAACTTTACCAGTATATGTGGCTTCTGGGGAGAGGTCATTTTCAAAATTAAAAATAATAAAAAATTTTCTTCGATCAACTATGCATCAAGAGAGACTATCTGGGCTAGCAATATAGCAGGAGGGGTTACGGACAATTGGTCCCCGGACAATTTGTCTCTGGACAATTCGTCCCCGGACAATTCGTACCGGCGACATTTCGTACCCGGACAATTCGTCCCCATGTAAGAAAAACCAAGGAAGATTACACCTACTCCAAATATTTGACGATTTATCAAGTTAATGGGTGTAATTACAACAATTACAGAAAATAACCAAATCATTAGCATAAATAGTGTGACCCTAATTACCCACGTCGTTAATAGATAAGACATCGTATTAATAATACATATATAATGACACAGGGCGTTTCCTTAATTACTTCGTTTAATTATCCTCTTTCACTTACATATATAAATTCACATTACCAAGTATTTCAATTCATTGTTGGTTTCAAACGTGGATTGAAGTATTCAATTAATGGCTTTTTTGAAATCAGAGCGTGGGCAAAATAAATTGGTGTATGGGAACCATGTGTATACGTTCTCAAAGAAAAATCAATCTGGAGAATGTAGCATTTGGGTATGCGAACAACGTCAAACATGTAAAGGTCGGGTGTGGACCCGATTAATATGTTGTCATATCTCTTAACGACATGAGTTATTAGGGTTACACTATTTATGCTAATGATTTGGTTATTTTCTGTAATTGTTGTAAGTACACCCATTAACTTGATAAATCGTCAAATATTTGGAGTAGGTGTAATCTTCCTTGGTTTTTCTTACATGGGGACGAATTGTCCGGGTACGAAATGTCGCCGGTACGAATTGTCCGGGGACGAATTGTCCGATACAAATTGTCCGTACCCCAGCAAGAGATGGTTGACAAAATTGATTTTGGTCAAGTAATAAAAGAATTTGCTGCCGTTAAATCAAGAAAAACACCTATTTAACCTAATAAAAGTTGTAGTTTTAAGTGACGGATTAAAGATGTTTTTTTTTGTTATTAATTAATAATTTATTAATTATTATTTCCAATAAAAATTAAATTAAAAAAAAATTCTGTTTTATTATAAAATAAAAAAAATTTTTATAACTGGATTTCGTACGTCAATAAAGGGCGCCAAAATAATGACCAGCGCGCGGGCACAGCTCAGCCTTGCGGAGGGCCCTGGTCGCAACCGTTACTTACGGCCGACTAAATAAATTGTTTCGTTGTAATTCCTGCTAATATCGCTGCTAATCTATAAAAGACTGAAATGCCCCAGACGCGCGCGTTATAAAAGGGGTTTGCCCGCAATAGTAATCTTTGAGCATTTGTAGGCACATATCTGTCCCTACAGGAGAAGGTTAAATTTGACTGTTTATATGAAAGTGTCATAACCTTGTCATTAATATTTATCTTTCAATTTTTCCTAGAAGTTTACTTTTCTGTTTTAAAAAGTATATTTTTATTTCATTTTGTTTAAAAATGTGCTAAAAAAGTACTAAACCTTGATGATCTTACAGCAAGTGTGAAATAATGCACTTATCAAAAAGATGAGATGAGATTATCTATTTCCTGTCTACTGTCTGGTATCGGCTCAGTTTTTATAAACACACGAGCATTGTTTATCCTAAATTTCTATACTTATAAATTATTCCATTATTTGTGAAACTGTATCTAACCGAGCTTTCAGATATAAAGTATTGATTACAAAAAAGATTCTTTTCTATTTATACGTATATATCACATAGTAAACCGTTCATTAGAACTGAGGTATCCAGTACATAAGCTCTTTTATTCTTGTTATCACCATATAACGCAGCCTTCTTCCATTGTTGACACGTGTGATAAATTGAATTGCTCTAAAACGAATTGTAATTGGAATTAAATTTGTATCAAAGAACTTGCACTTACATACTTTTACCATTAATTGTCAAGACTAACGTTAAAACATAATGAAAAGAATAACTGATTTTGTGCTATTTTAATCTAGTTATTAGGAAATTTTAAAAATAATTGTAAAAAAACAAGTTTGTTGAATGTAAATTAAGCTAAGCATGAACACAAGTTATATGATTTGGTATATATAATTGGCAATTCCGCAAAAAGAAATTAAAGTAATACCATGTAACAGCCCGTTGTGAGGTTGAATTTAATTAGCGTCACGTTATATTGCGTTACACTTATTTGAATTATTTATAATCTATTTAAACTAAGGGTTATATAGATATGTATTTTAATCTTTTTCTTTCTTTTTTGCAGGTACGTACATATTCATGCATAAATAGGGTAAGTTTTTGCAATAAACGACGTAAAACTTTGTGCTTAATTTCGTTTAATTCGTTATAAATAAATTTTTATATACGTAATTGTGCACATTAGTAAACGTATTTAAATTACCACTACACAAAATAATAAATATTGCTGAATTCTATGGACCTGATCATAATTGGTAATAAAACCACTTTTTCTGTGGGGGGCATCTTCTATACACTTGTCCATTAATAACTTAATTTGTAAGTCAACATCTTTAAGGGTTAAATTAATACATATTCTAAATGTTTACCCGTAATAAACGCCGTATTAAACGATTTTTAACACTTTCTAATACAATAACTAATATATTATTTTATGTAGTAAAGGGATTACCGGAAATCACTGGAGTTCTTTCTATCTGGTCAGATCAGTGTATGCCTAATAAAATTCATTGTCAGTCTACCATATATTTAATTTTAGAAAGAACTACTACTTACGTTTTTATATGCTAGCACATAATAAACAGC
This sequence comes from Vesta saturnalis, assembly GCA_036346205.1. Lineage (NCBI taxonomy): Eukaryota > Metazoa > Arthropoda > Insecta > Coleoptera > Lampyridae > Vesta > Vesta saturnalis. Next base: position 1,274,375 of record JARFJB010000772.1, on the reverse strand, counting down.
AACATGATGAACTTTTATCTAATAGATATGTTATCAAGCTATATTTATTATTTAAAAATGACAGGTCATACGTATTACGACGGTAAGGCCTGACAGCGACTTTGATTTAAAAAATGATTTTATTTTTCTACGTAATCTCCCTTGACTTCAACACACTTGGCCCAGTGTTTCTTCAACATCAGTATTCCTTCCCGGAAGTGAGAGTGTGAAAGGTTGTGAAAATATTCATCTACGGCCCTCTCAAGTTCTTCACAGAAACAAATTTCTGAATTTTTGGAACAGGTGGAAATCTGAGGGTGCCAAATAAGGAGAATAGGGCGGGATGGATGAGCAAATCGTACTTCAAATCCCGCAGTTTTCCCCTCGCCAACGCACCCTTGTGTGCAGGTACGTTCTCCTGGTGAAAGATAATTTTTTTCTTCTTCAAGGCATGCCTCTTCTTGCGAATTTTGGCATTCAGTTGGTCAAGAAGGTTGAAGTAATATTCGCCTGTAATTGTTCTGCCTTTTGCAAGGTAATCAATTAACAGGATCCCTTTCTCATCCCAAAAACGCTGGCCATGACCTTTCCGCAGATGCGATCGATTTCGCTTTCTTTGGCGCTGAACCACCAGCTTCCACCTACTGCTTGGACTGCTGTTTCGTTTCTGGCATGCAGTGGTGGGCCCATGTCTCCCCCATGGTGACAAATCGCCGCAAAAAATCGGTTGGATCCCCATTGAATCGGTCCAAAGATTGCTGCGAAATCGTTTGCGCATTTGCTTTTGATCGGCATTCAGCAATGCGCATCCCTAATTCTTTGTGGAAGATGTTTCGCACCCTTTCTTCCTAGATCTCCACAGCCTCAGCTATCTCACTCACCTTTACTGGTCTATCGTCCAACACGATATCATCCACTTTTTGAATGGTTTCTGATGTGGTTGCGGTTTGTGGCCGTCCTTCACGTGGGTCATCTTCGAGAGATATGCGACCACGTTTAAATTCAGCCCACTTTTTAACGGTTGATATGGAAGGACCAGAGTCCCCGTAAACTTCGAATGAATTCCCATCCAAAACGAAGAATTTTATGACCGCAAGATATTCAAATTTATCCATTTTAACGAAAACACGAAAGACGTCTACTGCAAAAATACGTGTAAACAAACTACTTGACAGAACATGTTGAAACTTGTCATACGAACTAATGACACGCACACCCAGGCAGGAAACATACACTTTTCCTGATTGGAGCGCCATCTCTTCAGACCGATAACTATTCACCTACTCTCGTAATAGGAAATGTTATAATACATTTAATAAATTAATTTTTAACTAAATTAAATTTTAATTAATTAAATTAAAAACTAAAAATTTGTAGAAATAATACCAAAATCCATAATACGGTATCTTCATTAATTTGAACGTTACTATGTTCAGCTTAAGTTTGGAAGAGTTGCTTTACTTCGACACTTTATTCTTATTCACCGAATTACTAATGTATGCCTCTGCAACGTTGTTGCTTATCAATCCTTTTGATTCTTTACTGTAAAGAGATCTGCGGTGGAGTCTGCCAATCAGGAGGCAAAAATCTCCTGAAGTATTGTCCAATGTATTCCTACCATCACCAAAATTTAAAAAAGTAACATGTACAGTGGCCGTCAATAAAGTCGCGTACAACACAAACATCTAGCAGCATGGTTTTTATATTTTTTATATCTTGTAAAAAAATAATTTTAAAATTTTGACAGTATTTTTAGAAAATAGGTTATAAGTCAACAATGATCTAACAGAGGATTACAATTGTATCGTTTTTTGTCAGTTTTGGCATGTTGACTATTTGATACTGACAGTTGCGACCCGTTCAATATACCCAAAAACTGTTGTACGCGATTTTATTGTCGGCCACTGTACCTACTAACTGCTTTGTGATTTATAATTTCAGTACACCCAGCGTTGCGGAATACTAGATTCTGAAAATTCCGACTTAAATTGACAACAATCCTGGAGTCCGCCGAGTGTGCTTAAGACTAATGGCGGATTCTCAATACAGAATTCGAACGGGTGCATGCAAACTTTGGCGTTTAGCCGTTTGCAATATTAATTATTAACTTTTCTTGTAGTTTTAAGTTGTTTTTTCATTTATATTCATGTATTCACAATATCGCCGTCAGACATCACATATTATTCGGATTGCATTAACCTAAAAATGACATTTCAATATCATTCAAGATAGTTTTAAATATATTTAAGCAATAAATCGTCACGTTTTAATAATGTTTAATATAAATAACAACTTCTAGAAGATTCTTCAAGTTTTTGAACAGGGAAACTTTTTTATTTTTAGTAATATCAAAAGCATTTCATATAACTGTATTTTGCGATTTAGTTTACTAAACGCGTTAGTTATTTACATCGCTGTGATCACTGTGGTTCGAAGACGTTTTAAAGAGGGCGGGATACATTGCCATAAAGCAGCGAAAGAAGGACACTTACAGATGTAAACAAAAAACTGAGAATGGACTTTGCGCACCGTTATAAGAATGTCGCTGTAGAAGAATGGAGGCTAGTGGTATGGTCCAACGAGAAAGTGTTTTCAACATACAAAGATGGACGATACAGGGTTTGGCGTCTAGGTGAACGAAAACAACGTTGTTCCTCAACATCGAAGCGGAAGGGCAACTGTAGCAATGTGGTTTTGATGAAAGCCAATGGTGCTGTCGAAATAACGAATGTTACGCGGCGTATGAACTCGGAGGAATACATTAACATTTTGACCAATGTAATGTAGCCTTCAGATCGTATAATGTAAAAAAATTATCAATTAATATTCACAAACAGCTAAACGCCAACGTTTGCACGCGTGCGTTCGAAAAGGTCTCGCACCATCTTAGTTTTAGCATTTGGTAAAAATTCTCCCCTCACATGCTTCTATAGTCAATATGCGTATAGAACGAAATTTAAAATTTGTGGAACACGATCATCTAAGATTTTTAGCTTAAAGTTCTGTTTTTTAAAAGCAACGCCCTGTGTATTATTTAACTTCTAGTTTCTAAGACCTAACCAACGTAAGTTTCATTAGAGTGTACCCCACCTAAACCTTAAGTTTTTCGAAATTATTTTGTACCGTCTGGAAATGCAGAAAAAACTAATGATGAATTTCTCAACAAGTGTTTTCTTCTGTTCCTATACTTATACTGGAGCGTACCAATTAATTAAAGTGTACATTCTATCTGTAAAAAAAGGTAATACAGGGTGTTCAAAAATTAAGATTCAATAATTACGGATTTTGACAGGTCTTCCTACACCTAATTCTTCAAATTCTCATGAAAGCACAAATTTCCGCGCACTAATTAATTAAAGTGTACATTCTATCGGTAAAAAAGGTAATACAGGGTGTTCAAAAATTAAGATCGAATAATTACGGATTTTGATAGGTCTTCCTACACCTAATTCTTTAAATTCACATGAAAACGCAAATTTTCAAAATACACACTGATATTTTACTAAATCCAATATACATAGATTATGGTAGTTAGCTGTTAGTCCACAGTACTACATCGGTCGACCCTCATTAACAAACAAAGTCCAATTACGGTCCTAAACGATAATAGAATTTTGTTAACAATATCGTAAATTATTACCTATTCACTAATTTATTAAAGATTTACATAATAAAAACTAAATAATGAATGATGACCATTTGCTTGTAAACACAACACGTTCCTTCGTATTGTTTGGTGTTGTCCCTTTACGTATTCCCGCAGAAAAAAAATCCGGAAGAGTCACATCAGGGATTTTGCAGCCTAGTCCAAAGGTCTAGTTCTTGCTGTCCACAGATTTTGAAAATAAACCTTTAAAAAGTCCAGCAACGTTATTCCATTTAAAATAATTAAAAATAAGGACCAATTACATAGCGACCTATTATGCTCCTATAAATTTACAGATCATCTGTGCTGATCATTTATTTTTCTGAACTGATGGTGATTAGAACCGGAATAGTAATGGAAATTATGCCTGTTAAAGTATCCATTATTGTGAAAGATGCATTCTTTCAAAGAGTGCACGATTAAAAAGATTTCCATTTTCTGTTACTTTATGTAACATCCATATACAAAATTTAACTCTTGTATTGGAGTCATTTTCGGAAAGTTCTTTGTGAAGCTGAATCTTATACGGATAGTAATTCTGCTTATTAAGTACACTATAAACGCTTGCCTTATCTTCATTTTCTGCAACTGGATTTCTTATAAGGGAGTTTTCTTGCACTGAACACTCCCAGTTTCTTCAAATTGAGTTAACAACCGTTCGAAAGCGTCCTTGTTTGCGTGATTTCTATTAGGAAATCTTTCAGTGTAAACGCAAGATGCCAGCAAACTATTTCGAAAACATTCTTCAGG
>JARFJB010000772.1:1020000-1265000 GCA_036346205.1 Vesta saturnalis | reverse complement strand
TTTAATGACTTTCCATAAGACGAGCATATTTCAATAAAAAAATGTTCGTTACAAATTACTTCTATGTTTAAGTCTAATTTGATCACTCTCTTCGTACTATGTCATTGTTGTCTCAAGTCACCCACCAAACAGATAAAATAACGGAAAACGTACTTTTTAATTTGCCTGAAATTAAAAATGTAATACAATACAATACGAATAAACGTAATATGCAAACAATATCTAATTGTATCAGAGCTTTTGGTTTGGTGTATTTTACAAATACATTACAAACATGCAGCCTGTCCTGGTGTTTCACACATGCATAACTATTTTTGAGTACACTTTTATTTATTGAGCATTACCATTTTTCCGACCAAATATTGAAATTTCTCATTCAATGTTTTCTATTAAGTTATCTTTTGTCTATTTTTCCAGAGTTAAATTAAGTTTCGTTTGAACTAGGTAATTTCGCAAAAACAATTTTACTTGGATACCAAACAAAATTTTATGGAAATCAACTGCATGAAGATTCAATTATAAAATTGCATTTCATTGCGGAATTAGCAAACAGATGTAATTACGTCTTCATTTTTTAATTTTCAAATAATTGCATTATCAAGTTTAATTGCTATTACAATATAGGTACAGAAGAACACGGGACTAATTACTAACTCGATTTTGTTGATTTTTTTTCGACAGGATTGTCACGTTAGATACGGCCCAACTTTTAATTAAACCCTGTTATTGTACTCATTTATTTGGTTAGGTACTAATTAAATTTTGTTTGTACACACAATTTATAAAAATTAATTTTGATTTTCATTACCTATTACGTGACTTGACTTGGTACATTCCGTTTATTTGCTAACGTTTTAGGTATAAATTAAATCAAATGTAAATATAGCATTAAATAAATTATTTTTGGTTTCTATTTTATGTGCTTAATGATTGGTTAGTGAGATAAACCATCAGAGTTTTGCTTTAACATGAAATACTGTAGAAGGCGTACAAATTTGGATAATTGCCAAGAAACACATTGTGATAAAATTTCTGATTCACATATTGTTAAGTGCTGACTTTCAGTTTATGTTACATTACAGATTAATGCTTTTTATTATCACTCACTTTATTTGCACTTTGTACCGTAAATTCATGGTTATTTTAGATTAAAGGTTAATATTTAATATTTATATTAAATATTATCTCTCTGTGTACTTTTAGATCTGACATATGTTTTAGATATAAAATTTGATACATAAAGTGGAAAAGTGAATTAACAAAATTTTAGATCCCTAAGTTACAAATTTATTTCAAAATCCAAACTTAATTATCGCCCATAAAAGTTGCAATACATAATTAAATGGACAAACAATGTTAATATGGCACATTATTCTAATTTGCAAATTTAGCAAATAATGAAGAATTGAATATTAGTTTTTGATACTGCAAACCTTATTTATAACCGATGAAATGCAGAATTTTTATTGGGTGCTAAAATGTCCCGTTGTAAAATACTATTACCACATCACCTCAAACAGACTATACTATAAAGGATTTGTGATAAGTTTTAACTGCCATTGTTATTAGCCCCCTAGCTTATACATTATTTGCATCAACTTTTATAGATCTAAAACTTTTAAAGTTAAACAGAAAGTTTGATTTTCCTTGATATTTATTACACTTTCAATGTACCAAATAGCGATAAACCGGCTTTATATTGCCGATTTGGATATCACTGTATGATTACAAAACTACATTAGAATATAGATCTTGAACCGCTATCCTAATATATCTATGAAACTTCATCCTACTCTTTGTCGTGCACACGTTCCCTTAACGCAAAATTCTCATCTGTCACGCAATATTTCGTCTTTGCTTTCATCATCCCCTAAATACGACACAACATCCTTATCTACCTGAATTCCGGAATGACAAAGCAATCCCTATATCCACCCTATCGAGCTTATGCTAATCTACCTTTGCCCTTGAATGGATCCACTTCATTCAACACTTGGTCGCAAGCGGCTTACTTACGTCTCGGTACTTAACATGAGCATTGTATGCCTGTCCCAGACAGCCCACGTTATCAAGGCTTCTTTGTCTTAGGACTCTCTATGTTAATCGTACTCTATTGTAAAGTCGCTTGCAGACGTCGTTGAGATAAAGTAAGAGCCAGAAACATCAAACAAGTTATGCCTTTTTTCAGTTTATTATGTAAAATTAAACCCTTTAATGAAAACTGGAAAAAATCTTGCATATTAAATGCTCATAAAATAATTTCGAAAGATACGGTTCTTCTTCGAAATCATACGAAATGTTTTGAATAAATCAGAATTGTTAATATTTCCTACCACGAAAAAATATATGTTGAAAACAACAAATAATTATCAGTATGAAATAATTTCTCTAAAAGGAATGAGAGAAATGGTCAAACGAACGTATAATTAATACTAATCACCTGAACCTTTAATGTACTTAACACATCCGAATAGGATTACGTACTACTGTTACATGTATCTAGTAGGTACATAAAAGGGATATCATTGAATTTAAAGTTTAAGGTAAATTTTTAAGTAGTGCATGCTAAAACCTCTGAATTTCATGTAACTATACTAACGCTGTAGATGTAGATTATTACTGTTACCTAAGACATGTGCAGTTTCACAAGTCGGTTCGGCTTTTAGCAGTGTTTCAGTTTCACATCTATTCACAGAAAATGTTTAACATGCTTGATACAAGGAAATGTCACTTTATGCTATGATAGAACTTCCATTTTTTTAAATTCCCAACAAAGGATCAGGATGTCTGTTTTATTTGCATAGCTGATACGTGCATACTCTTTTTTCGAGCCGTTTTTAGATCTGCCACATAAAATTACAGAAGGAATGTTACACGTCCAAACCGCACTAGGAGTCATGCAGGCTTACCGAAGTAAGCGGGTTGCCAAGCCAGCTACAGTGGAAATGGGCGGGGTCGATATAAGAAATAAAATGATTGGAAAGTAGTTTCAAACACCTCACACTTACCATAAATCTACAACTCACACTGTGTGCCCGGGAAAAGTTGTCTCTAGGCGGGATGTTAAATTAATCCTATACCTATAATTTTATATTTCTAACTATTATAAAACTCTTAAGTAAATAAGCAATACCCAGTTTAGAAAAGAATCAAAATAATAAAAGTCGGTTTAATAATCTTTATCTCAACAAAATATTCATTAATTTCTGAATAATTTAAAAATAGAACAGTCAGTGCCTTCATCATAAACAATATCTTTATATTTCATTAATACTTTATGTTTAAAAACCGTATTTAGACATTCATCAATAGGTTTATATTTTCATACTTCAAATCTGTAATTTATCCTTAATAAAAATATTCAGTTATCAGTGTTCTGCATTTAATTGACTGTAAAATAATTCAAAGTAGTTAAAATACAATTTTGATATCTATCTGGCTCATTACGCAATTTCAGATCGATCACTAAACTCAAAAAAAAAATTTAATTTCAAGTATGAAAAGATGTAACCCGTTAGGTAAATTGATAGGTTGTAAACATTTTCTCTCAGCTGACACAAATAAACAACAAATTAAAATTAAATACTAGATATATATTGACAAATTTGCAATTGTAAATATGTACACACACGTGGTTAAAGAAACCACTACAAAAATCAACGCTTATAGACTAAAATTTCCCCCAAATTCTTAATACTAAACATATTAAAATCCAATTGTCCTTTTTACTTAAAATGAACAATGATTAACACAATAATAAAAAATGTACTTGTATCTGTTAAACAAAATCTAAAACTAATTCTTACACATTACGTTAATTAATCCTTTCTCCATAGGTATAGTGTAGTCCATATGGTCTGCTTTCAGTAATCCTTTTGAAATTTCATTCAGCTGTAACACTCGCGATCGCGTGTCTATCGTTTACTCGTATATCTCCATGAGCTCTGCTTTAACGTAACATAATCACATTATGCTTTAATGTCTGCTCTTCAACGTAAACGTTTAACACGCACAGTTTAGCCAACTCTCTCACATTCTATAAACTTGAAGATTCATTAAATTTTCGATTATTGTACAAACGAAATATGCATACATATTCCTTACTGCATGTTAATCAATATCAATATATCATAAACACATTCATTCATACGTCTACCATCATTTCTTTAGTCCAAATTCCTTCATACACAGTAGCAAACACCAGTAGTCCCTTACCAGTGCCGTCCTAGTAAAAATTGTCACAAAACATTATTTTCAAACAAATTTAATGCTTTCAACGCGAAAATTTCTCTACAACATTCAAAATTACTTTCATATGATAACTAATGCTTCGATAAATTCCAGTGGCGTATCATTTACACCAACTTACATTCTGCATACACACAAATTTTTTTTTCCATGCAAACTCAGTTCATTTACATCCAAAATACGTTACATCCGTTATCAAAATACTGCATATATATGGTGCGTCAAAATAACCTTACAAGAAATACAGAGAGTGAGAAATCGTATTTCTGTTATGTGGTTTAGCTACCCCGCTTCTGGGCCACTTTGCGTTGTTGTCACGCCTAAAGGGCAAGCGCTTTTGACTAATGTCCCGAACATTCATTGACCTATTCAAAATTACTGGCTTAGTTGAGAAAAAACCAGAAACTCCAAGCTCACTAACAGCCCATAAAAATTCGTGAATGCCATTGTTTTAGCCTAGAAACAAACCCACCATCCAAGACGCAAACCGGAAGATTCAAGGTCATTCACTTAAGTTGGAAACAATCACACTAACTTAGTTAAGACACAATTCGTACACGCATTGCATTAACCTGTTCAAAGTCTAAACCATGAGTTAAACCAGTTGCTTCTATCACCACCCTCCTCAAGGTCACGCAGCCCTGTAGCCAGGTTTTGATTTTAGAAGGGGCAATTGAAGTTTTAGGAGGGCAAACATAATTTGATTTATGTGATAACTAAAAATTTTTTTCTAAAATAATTGAAGTTTCCTGTTTTTTTTTCTATCATTAAATTTGAGCAATAGCACATCGAAGTTTATGGCATTTGTTTGTTTACTCTCAAAATCTAAATATACAATATACAAAATGATTAATTGATGATTGAATATTGCAGCTATACGTGATTAAATGTTTACTTTGCTCGCAGAGAATTACTTTTAAAAGCTTTTTTGGAATAAAATCTATAAGTTTATTGGTCTGTTAGCTAACTTAAAAAATATAGTATTATAAATATAAACTGCAATCAAAGTATAGTATGTATGCATGCAAATGACCTATCCAGGACACAAACCAGATATGTGGTTCGATCATAAATAACGACATGTGTCCCATAGATTAACACCCAGCTAGTAGAGCAGTGGTGACACGACCTACTTAGCATTCAGGAGGTAATGCGTTCGTTTTCCGTTACCGTCTACCTTGTACAAGGTTTTTTCAGGTGGTTTTCCTCATACACATGTAGCGGCATGGTCACTGGATATACGCACTCCATGTGCGATTACTTAGGCGATGCTGGGGTAGTGTTTTCCCCCTCAAAACCCTAACCCCGTTCCTTCCGATCCTATCCTGGCCACACCCATCCTTAATCCCACCATGCATATATACGTAATGTATGTATGTATGCTGGGAATCCATGACTGTGGCTGAAGGAGATTGGAAAGTTCAAACAGCCCGCCCTCCCCCTTGGGGAGGGAATGAAATACATAACCTTTCCTTTTCTTTCCTCATAAATTAGTTTAATAACAATATAAACCTATCCGGGTTAAATTAGAATACATCCTGTAAACCGTCTAAGAACCACAGAAAAAAATAAAATAAATACTTAAGTAAAGCAGTCATTGATTATTCATATATTCAAATACACAAAATACAGTTCTTTCTTTATTCTCGAATGGAGTGTTTCTTACAATATCTACCTTCATTCTAACTTTACCATATGTACCCAATTACAGATTCTCTATCCTTTTCTAACCACTAATTTCATAAATACAAATACATATCTATCTGTTCTCCTATACACAACGTGTAACTCCATTTCCTCCTCCAAATCTTTTTGAAAGTTTAGTCTCGCCTCTTATATCCTGAATTGCAACGGTATTTCCATCTTTCAACTCACTTCCAGTTAGTGCTAGTTCTTCGTATAAAATTTAAGATTTTCCACATTTGTAAACGTATTGTCTTTAAACATAGTAAACCCTTTAGTTTTCAGTTCTGAAAACGATGTTTCCGTCGGCGAAAAAATTTAACGCCTCCACTGAGTTACAAACACCATATTTTTTAAGTTGCGCAGCGTCTTTGAGCTCAGCAATCCCATTTTGGACTCTCTTGCATGTCCAGTTGAAGGTCTATACACAATTTTTGAGCCTCCTTTCGTCCAGATGGGTTTGATTGACACATTGAACGTTAGCTCGCGAAAAGGAACAATATAGCATATGTACTTTATCCTTACCTGATTAACGAAAGTGCTCTTCTTTTGAATGTTACCTTATTATGTGAGAATAAAAGAAAGTAAGAAATTCGCGAAATTAACTTAAAAGAGAAAGGTGGAATGTATGGAAACAACTGCCTCTATTATATGGTGTAAAGGCTTACTGGAAAAAGAATAGGTAGCTGGATTTGCTTCTAAACCACGTATTTTAAACGATATCCTAAAAAACTCTGCCTTTCACTGAATTATACAAAATTTGTGCATTCACAGTAAACAACAACGGAAAATGGTGTATTGGTATGGAAGGATGAAACAGACATCGTTGACTTTCTGAGAGGCTTATTTAAAAACGTGTTTATAAACATTCTTATATATTTATTTTATAGGTTTAAAACGTTTAAACGTTTAAAAATGAAGAAAACCTTAAACTTTGCACGAGGAACCAGAAAAATTGTAGTGGAAGGGAGTTGGAAACATACAACTAAGAAGATATAAACAATGTTAACTGCCATGCTGAATATAAAGATTCGGTTAGAAGATTTCGTGGAGGGGATGGTGTTAATAAAAGCCATTAAATCCATTGTGTATAGAAAAAAAGGTAGATAGGTATTAGAATTTGAAAATACAGACAATTTGTGTTTATCAAATTATTAGATAGAAAAAAATAAGTAAAAAAAACATTTTTAAAAAACGCATTTATTTCCAAAGGTACTAAAAAATAATTTTTTTATCTACCCATTAACATCAAAAATTTTTTGATTAAAAATAAAAGTGTGGGGCGCTCTTTTTAGTGTTTCGCACTTCTTTGTTTTAATGTAGGTGTTGATAGGCTTTGTTATAAGTATAAGATATCATCACTTTTATTTTTAGTCACAAAAATTTTTGATGTTAATGGGTAGATAAAAAAATTATTTTATTCTTTTTAGTACATTTGGAAATAAAAGCGTTTTTTAAAAATGTTTCTCTTGTTGGTTTAAGGTTCTTCTTAACAATTAGTTTTGCATTCATACTGAAGTTAAATATACGGTTGTTTGATTATTCATTTTGGGTATAATATTAAAGTACAAATATTTATCTTTTTTTTTTTATTTTAATTATCTAAGAAAAACGCAAAGATCTAGTATATATATGTTGATTTATCTCTTACGACATGTTGAAATAAAAATGAGTTATCAATGTACAGTATACAGTATTTAATTTATGTTTCAGACAGTATACTATATATATATATATATATATATATATATATATATATATATATATATATATATATATATATATATATATATATATATATATATATATATATATATATATATATATATATATATATACCGTACTCTCTTGAGCCCGAAAACCTTGTTGAACCCTTGTTGACCTTTTCAAAAACTTTTTAGAGAAAGGTTTTATATACTTTTCTGTTGATTATGTATCCATTATATAAAATGGCTTCCCTTTAAAAAACAAAAGTGACCCCATAAGATCATATGGAAAAAACCTAATAACAATTGAATACAGTTTTTAAGCCTTACAATTTTCATTCGAAACCTTTTTTCTAAAATTAAATTAAAATAAATAACTCACAGAACGCTAACTTACGATTAAATTAATTAATTTACCTATTATATGAAAATGTAAACTTTCACCATTATCACACATAATAAAATACTTATCTTTTTTGGTTTTTTTAAATGGTGTATTTTAAATTATACAATCTAAACGTTTCGATAACACTTACAGTTATCTTCGTCCGTAGTAATATCTGTTAAAAATTGTTAAAGATGTTGTAAACAAATTTATTTAAATTGTTTGGATTTTTTAAATGGTGTATTTGTATATACAAACTATCTAAACGTTTTGAGAACACTTACAGTTATCTTCGTCAGTAGTAGTATTATCTAATAAAATTATTAAAGATATTCAAAACAATTTTGTGAAATTTGAAAAATTAAAACATAAGCATAAGCCTGCTATTAAAATAACAGTTTGTAAAACGTATAAAGCCAACTATGGAATACAGTTTTAATAAAGAATAACTAGAGAATTAAAAAATTAAATACTGTCGTTAAGATGACAAATCAGAACACCCTCTAACGGTCGAAGGCTAACAATGAAAAATGTCAACCAAAATACAAATTTAACAAAATTTAATCAAAATATTATGTAAGTGTAAATTAAATAGAAACTTGACATCGATTAAAATAATCTAGTTAATTCTAACAAAGAAACAGCTTTATCAATAAGTGTAAGTGCTATTTACCAATAAAAAGCATAATGCAGAACGTTTTATGCAATTTTTAATTTTAATTTAAATTAATTACGTTACTGTGGTAATTTAACATATAATTTGTAAAGCATTTATTTCAAGGTCTAGGAAAAACACAACAAAAAACCTAGATACACCAAAAAGCTAAAATTAAAATCAAGACCTTTCTTTTAAATGGTACGATGGCAAAACCTATTTAAACGGAGATTTTCTTCTTGTCTATTAAAATTATTTATATACCTCAATAGGAACGTAATAATGAGTTTGTCTTAACAATATTTCCATATTGTCAAATTGAATATCATGATTTAAATTATTTAAGGCTACCGCAGACTTCTCTGGTTGACCTAATCTACAAAATCTCATATGTTCTTTACTTCTTGTATCAAAGCTACGTTTTGTGGTTCCAATGTATACTTTTCCACATGAACAAGATAACTGATATACTCAGGAAGATGATAATGGGTTTGAAACATCTTTAGGTGACCTTAAATGTTCTTTAATTTTTCTTGCAGGTTTAAAAATAGCCCTAATACCATATTTAATTAAGATTTTCAGTTCTATCTGTAACATTAGCTATAAAAGGAAGAAAAGCAGTACCAACATTAAGAGCTGGTTTTTCTTTAAGGTTGTGTCTAGAAGGTGTAATAACATTATTAATATCAGTAAGTGAATATCCATTATCTTGTAAAGCTTTTGTTAAATATTTATATTCATCTTTTAAAAATTCAGGATCACAACTTCGTTTTGCTCGATCCACTACAGATTTAATTACACAAATGTTCGGACGTGGGTGGTGGTTGGATAATTTATGAAGATATCTATCAGTATGTGTCAGCTTTCTGTAAACCTTAAAAGATAGTGAATTATTATTTTTAGACACTAATATGTCAAGAAATGATAAACTTCCATTAGTTTCTTTTTCCATGGTAAACTGGATGTTAGGATGTACACCAATTATAAAAACAAAAAACTTACGTAGTGCCTCCTCCCCATGTTTCAAATTGTTCCACATAAAAATTAGCTATAGCAGGACTAAGGGAACTACTCGTTGCTACACCATTGATCTATTCATAGAATTTACTATTACACTGAAAGTAAGTCGTAGTAATACAGTGCTGAAAAAGAATGGTTATATCGTTTGGAAAAAGATCAATATATTGAATAGTTTCTTTTGTAAAACGCGAAACAACATCAGAACTGACCATTATATCACCTTCAATTTTGAAATTATGTATTTTTTTAACAAAGTGGCAGAATTTTTAATATGATGGGGTGTTTTACCTATACGAGTTAAATCTGGAACACTGAAAGTGTAGCAGGATCTGTAACAAATAAAATGCACCCACCTACCGCACAAAATTAAAAAAAAACCGAACGCATTTCAATAGCTAAGCTATCATCATCAGCGGCCGACAGCTGATGACGATAGCTTAGCTATTGAAACGCGTTCGGTTGTAATATTTCATTCTTCATATGTCAGTCCTTTATGGGGTGTAAACTTATCGTTCTATTAGACAATTTGAAAAATTAAGGAAATGTAAAGCACAACTATTGTCGTTAGTCCCTTTTTTATTACGATGCCGAGATCGTTTAACAATATTTAATTTTTTAATGATCTAGTTATTCTTTACTAAAATTGTATTCTATAGTTGGTTTTATACGTTTTCCAAACGGTTATATTAATAGCAGGCTTATGTTTATATTTTAATTTTTCAAATTTCACAAAATTGATTTGAACATCTTTAACCATTTTATTGGATAATACTACTACTGACGAAGATAACTGTGTTATCGAAACGGTTAGATACATTGTATATCTTGGATATACAAATACATCATTTAAAAAACCCAACCAAGATAGGTAAGTATTTTAATAGGAAATAACGGAAATTATTGTGATTAATTTACTCAATAATCTTAAAAAAGATCTAAAATCTAAGGTAATTCAAGACCAAAATTATCAATTTTTATGATCAATTATGATCATTTAGGTCTTTAGAAAGCACATCGGAAAATTAATCTGTTCAAGCCTACATAAAATGTTAGCTTATCTGATAATACATCAAATTGCAATTATTGATGTAGTGCAATAATAAATAAATATTTTCTGGAATTAGGTGAAATATCCGATTAATTAATTTTTAAAAGTATATTAGAATTTCAGAAGTTGCTCAATTTTTTCCTTTTTATATTGAGAAATGTTCTTAGTTTCCTCCTTGTCCATTAAAAGAGGAAGAACAACAAAAATATTTATTGAATGCTAATGACATGGGGATTGGGAGATTAAGACATGAATGGAAAGTCTTTCTATTTATTGAGATGTGGTAATTAGTCATGTACCAAACCAGTGTAATTACCGCCGGTTTGTGATTAATAGTAAGTTTGTAAAGAGAAACTGATGTGAAGTTGAAGAATTTAAAATGAAACATTGTTCATTGTATTCTGGAAGGAACTGGGTTGTAGTTAAAGCCTTCGTTTATAACTTATTTAAAAACATGTAAAGCTTATAAATAAATTTTATGATTACAGTAACTTAATAATTTGTTATGCGAGAAGCACCATATTAAAAATATGCACATGCGTACCCGTACGTCGCATAAACACTTTCAATGTTTTAAAGATGTGCAAGATGTGCACATGTCTTTCTATTAAAATCCCAACGTTGCCGCATTCTGGGCCACACAACGTGCCGTTCGCGAAGATCGAAGGTTTGTATATAAAAGCCACCTTAGAAGCGGCTTCCTCAGAACTATCCTGTATATAGTGGAGGTATGAACGGACTTTATGAAGCCCGATCTAATTTTCGGATTTACACGTTTTGATGCCTACACAATCATATTTTGATGACATACACATGGGTACGTTATCGAACCCGGGGTCGTAAGATAACATTAAAGAATACAATTTTCTAAAGCTTACAACAAAAGTTAGTTGAAATTCCGAAACTTTTTTCCGACGAAAACCCTATACAAAAATAAAATTCGAAGCATTGCCGTCTATAGTTTGATTCATTAAGATTAAGTAAACTCGAACACTTATTTAGTGCAATAATTTAATTATAATTTAAAACGAAGTTGTAATTTTCAGATTACTGACTAATTTTTTCGCTTTAGATTAATTTAATGTTTGAAAAAGTCTTATTGTCGAATCGTTACACCCACGCACGCACGCACTCACGCACCCACACGAACACGAACACGAACACGAACACGAACACAAACACGAACACGAACACGAACACGAACACGAACAAGAACACGAACACGAACACGAATACACACATACAGATATATATATATATATATATATATATATATATATATATATATAATTTTAAACTATGAACTATCTTCTAAATTATTGACGTACAACCCTAAACCAGTTATCTCAACACATTAAATGTTTATATCTTAATTTTAATATCCTATACTGGTAAAGAAAATATATGTGATTGATTTCAATAATTTTTTCTGACTTTCCTCTTTTTAGAAATTTAAGAGCATTCTTACTACTTTTGCAACTAAAAATTATTAGCAAATAGAATTTAATAGGAGTGATTTTGTATTTTCGGATCTTTGTGATGTCGATGATCATAACTCTAATAAATCCGAGATTTCACATTATCTAATATAAAGTACTAATTCAACCTGAAGACAAACTTTAGTCACGCAAAAAATTGATCATTCATCTCTTAATTATGAGACAAAATCCTATTGTGCCAGGTTTCCTAACCTTCCAACTATTGCAAGATCCACTGTACGGCTGACAGTTACGCGTTTTATACGAACAGGAAGTGTACAATGTGAACCAGGGACTGGGCGTCCCTATTCAGCGATCAATGATGAAGCAGCCCTGGACGTATTGTTTTCCAGAAAACCTTCACACATCGAGTGGAAAGGTCGCACATGGATCAGTGTGACCTTAGTTGGTAGGACTCTTACTTATCATTACTATTGTCCTTTCAAGATGCGACCGGTTCATGAGCTTTGAGAGATCGACTTTGCCCGTAGAATGGAATTCTGCGATAAAATGATGACCCTTTATGATAAAAATAATCAAATATTATTCTCGATTTGCTTCAGTGATGAATCTTCATTTGAATAGAATACGAACTTAAACAGGCACAACATCCGCTATTGCGTTGACTCGAATTTTTTTGGTTAAGAGATTGGCATACACAGTATAAAGAGAAAGAATAAAGAATAGAAGCAAATTTTGTGCGCTTGAATGCGAACGGCCACCATTTCGAACATTATATAATTTGTTTCTAGTTTTTTACATCCATTTTTTGTCATTTGAAGTAAACGTGAATAGTTTTTCGAAAACTATTTGTCGTATCTTTAATTAAAATGTTGTTTTTTGAAAAATCTTGCTGTGTAGATGGGAACTGAAATTAGAAATAATTTTTAAGGAATCTACACAAGTGTCATCCTTGCCTTCAACATCTCAACAACATTCAAGTTCACCTGTCCCCAAGCCGGGCCATAATAAAAAAAAGGAAAAATACCCAGATAGAACTTATCAACTTTTGCAAAAATTAGCTTGCAAAAAGTGATTCCATCGATAAATTTGATGCAGCTGCAATTTCGTGGGCAAAAAAAAATTAAAAAAATGAATCCAACTCAGGCTGTTTACGTAGACATGCTCATAATTCAAGTCATAAACTTGGGGTTCAACTTATTATGAACAGGCCAGTTCGGACTTTTTTTACATCTTGAAAATGTTTAGGTTTCAGTTTTGTAACAGCAAATGCTCTTTAAATATTCCAGTTGAAAATTTCAAATCTTCAAAAGAACGACCAGTGGCTAAGTTTCTTAATGTAGTTGTAAGTCTCTCCTCTGCGCTTATGCATTCACACATTTTCGTGTCTTGTCTAGAAATTATTGGAGAAACCAAATCTAACAAAATACGGAATGATTAGGAATCCATTCTCAAATAGGAAAATTATCACGCAACTCATGTACCAGAAGCAAATTTCCATATCTGTTGCTGTTTTCCAACCAAGATTTTCTCCACCATCTTCTTTGTGTCTTATTTGAAATATTCATGTACACAGCCAAGCACAAAGCCACTTCTAATTTTCGTTTTTTACTTACTTTATCCATTTCTGAACACGCGTTAAAACTGTTGAAAGCTTCAACGTTCCAAGAACCACGGTTATCACGCGGGAAACTGGGCACTTTTCGTTTTACATTAGCACTTTTATCATACGACGTTCCACGGCACAGGTTAAAACCATACGATAGGACGTTGCAATTTTTAGGAAAAACTCTTGGCTGCGCGAAAATTCGCGTGATTGGAACGGGGCGCTCCAATCGCGCAGGAAATAACGTAGGTGTAAAGGTACCTATTGTGTAGCAAATCTTATCGCCAATTCGATTACGTAACAAAAAATATGGTACTCCATTTAAAAAAATTGATTTTTTCACATCTTTGACTGAAAAGTATAAATTAACGCATTATTCTCAGGCAAAGATTTTTATTTTAAAAAATGCATACGGTAAGTGATTCTTTAAACTATAAACTTAATTGGATTTCAACTTTTTATCTCAATCCAAATACGAGTTACAGTCCATTTTGTAAACGTTAACCAGCTGTCAAGATTTCGGAAAATAATTTTTATCTCAAAAACCGTAATAGATGGGCATGGTATAGTTTCAATAAAAAAGATTCAAAATTATGGTTCCCATCAAAAAATGCAAAAATATATAGGGTGTTCCATTAAAAGTAACAAAGTAGATGGCGACGTCCGGTATAACCAGAAGCTCTGGAAGTCTGAAAATATTTTAGTTGAAGAGAACGCATACCTGATTCTAAATTTTCAAGTTTTTATTTGGGCCACAACCCTTTAAACTTCTAATGAACGGTCTCACAAAGACACCATGTATATAATATTCCCCTCCTAGCCTCAAAATGTATTTACGACGTTAGATTGAAACTCAGCCCCCTCCCTCGCCGACAAATGATGCATTTGTGGTCGCCGAAACTTTCTAATACATCAATCTTTAGTATTGGGCAACAAAAACTTAAGATTATCTAGGATGGACCTATTAGCCTAACAATCCTTGAGTGAAGTGATAATTATATTTATTACATGATTTATCATTCGATTTTGGTTTATGTCGCTATCTAATGTTTATTTATAAACATTAGCTTTATTTTAAAGAAAAATTTAAAATGGAAAGGTACTGAAAACTGTAATTACAGAGATAATAAACCAATTATAAATACATAAAACATAAGAATAATGAAGGTAAAAAGTACTAATGTGCAAAAGCGTTGTTTTAGAATGCCCTAATAAAGTCAGCGTTTTTGAAATTATTGGTTTTATATACATTCATTAAATTGCGTTGCACTAAACGTCACTTAATATAAACGAAATGAATAAAATAATAATAGAATTTAAATGAGGAGTAGTTAATTTTAATACTTTAATGCAATTACGTTTTTGTAACCGTTTAAATTTAATGGGCAATAATTTTAATGTACTGTATTTAATTTGTACAAAAGTGCAGTTTTAATGAGCGCATTTCTGTACTTACGGCATTTACAGGATAAGAAATCTCACAAATGTACTTTTTTATGAGCAAAGCAAATATTCAGTCATATCCCGTGTGACACATGGCCCACACACATTCGTGCACCATTATGTTGAAAACTTTTTTATGGAATTGTTATATTTGTGTAAGTCACAGTGGGCAAAATGGATGTGTCTGTTCCCATTGTCAGAAAACTACGAACGCAGAAACCGGTGGGGAATTGAATTCTATGCGATAACGCACTGCTTTGGCGAATAAACAGGCACAAGGATGACACATCGCACACGAATAAATACTTAAACGATTCTATTTGAGCTTATTCTTTTTCTACTCTTAAAATATAAAAGCCCAAGGGTACTACTAACATACAAAATGACAGCGTGCTTAGGGTTTTAACGGCACTATTTTTCACATTAATTTCAGTGTTAAATTAATTTTGAAACATCATATTAACATTACAATTTCACGTGAAAAATGAGAGTTGGTTTAGTAAACATAAAGCACAAACAATGTCATGTCCAATAATATTCTCGTATTATGATATCACCAACCGAGTTTTCCAGTATATGCAAATTTATTCAATTTTAAAAGGAACACGTTCTGACAGTATAGGGGTGACTTTTGTAACAAATTTGATTGTGTATGACCTGACAAATCCATTTCTATGCTAACATAAATATTATCTTTGCTTTAATGATATGCTAAAATTCCAAGAAATTCTGAGATCAAACAACAAACCTTTCACTTGGGAATTTGTTCATCAAGTATTTCTTGATCAAACAGTATCGAGAAAAATTATTTTCTGATTTACTTAAATCAATATAAATGAATGCATTTCTCAAAGATATATTTTTACATATTTTTTCCATACTCTTTTAATATGGCACATCAAATTACCGAAGTATAAATCTTTTGCACACAATTAAGAATCAAATGGATTCGAAACAATTTCATGCATGATTGTTTATGCAGAAAGCTTCAATATTTTACGGAGTTTGAAAATTGAAAACTGATGCAAATGAAGTTATGAAAAAAGAAATATATTCCCGAATTTCTAAAAAATTTTGAATATATTAATGAATACCTGTACTTCTATATTTACATTCAGTGGTTTAGAAAGTAATACGAAGACGGCAAGAGAATTTTTATTAAAACTGAGCAGTAAACAACAGAAGTAATATCAGATTAACATTAAAATGGAGTAAGGCGAGACGCCCCACTCTCACATAGATTCGTCGATCCGTCCCAAGGACTTGGGGGGAAAATTTGTCAACGCCAAAACCAAGACTAAGAAGAGCAAGATCTGCCAGGAATCAAATTCTGCCCCATTCGGATGCCCGAGAGGGCAGGACTCAATGCGACCTTGGTCATCGAAAGCACCAACATTCGGATACGTTACTGCAACATACGTGGTATCAGGACGAATGTTAATCCTGTTCACCTACACGTTGAACAAGTGCAACCGGACATTCTGTTTCTATCAGAAACACAAGTCTCCCCTGGAAGCACTGATTCGCCTGACCTAGAATTTCCCAAGTACAACCTCCACTTGTTCCTTAAAGGCGAAGTATATACGTATACCAAGAACAACGTAGGTTGTAAGAGGATGTCAACTTTGGAAAATAACAAATTTGACGCAATCTGGTTCAAACATTCTGACCCCAATTTGTGAAACTCTACTGTTGTTTGTACAGGTCTCCCAATGATAATAACTTCCAAAATCTTTTTGATTACCTTAGTCTGAAAATAGGCTAACTCTTATCACGTTTTCTATCTTGCAATATCTCAATTCTGGGAGATTTTAATGTCCATAACTCCAATTGGCTACAACTTCCATCTACCACTAATCCTGCAGGTCATATAACAGAAGCGTTAGCTGTATCCTATGATCTCACACGAATGATTTCCGAACCAACCAGAATCCCTGAAAACCCTAACCATACTCCACATCTCCTGGACATATTCCTTACAACTAACCCCTGGTGTGAGTATTGCTTTAAATGGTCCTCCTCTTCAAACATTGCTCTTTCAATAACTGAAGTTATCTTGATGGGTATATATACAAAAAACGTAATCGTGTAGGTCATGTTCGTTCCCAACTTTGGTTTAACGGGGCTTGCTCTGACGCATTATCGCAAAAGCATGCTCTCTATACCAATGGAAATCAAATAAATATGTCGAAAACCACGCCGACTATATTGCCGCAATGAATAGTTGCAAAAGCATCATTACCAAGGCCAAAAAGATGTTTGAAGAACGTAAATGCAAAGAATTAGCCTCATGTGCTTTAGTCGTAAATTTTGGTCAATAGCTAAAGCCATCAGTAAAAACTTTAGTGAATGTTCCTTTCCTTCCATGACGTCTCGCAACGGAGCTGTAGTAGCTGATTCTGCTGACAAAACCAACCACTTTCGATACAAGCTACTAGAATCAATTATCAATAAACTTGACTCAAACAAGGCGACTGACCCTAACGGTATTCCAGCTATCGTCCTTAAAAAATGCTACCCCGAGCTAGTACCTGCATTGCCCAAACTCTTTTAGATCTGCATGTCATTTGGAGAGTTTCCCTCATCGTGGAAGTTGACGTATTCCTAAAAAGGGCGAAAAAACCGATCCCTCAAGCTATCGACCAATAGCTAATTACTTCCATTCTATCGAAAATCATGAAAAAAGCCATCAACCACCAACTACTTTCGTTCCTAGAGTTCCAATAAACTCATAAACCACCACCAGTATGGATCCATACAGAGTCGTTCAACGGGTGATCTTCTTTCATACGTCACACTTTGTAATAACACATTTGAGAGTTCCGGTGAATCAGTCGTAGTGGCTTTAGATATTTCAAAGGCTTTTGACCAGGTTTAGCACAAGTTCCTACATACCACGCTCACTTCGTTCGGCTTATCCGATGAGCTCATCAATTGGATCTCCAGCTTTCTTGACAAAAGACGTATACGCGTTGTCGTCGATGGGTTCTTTTCGAAATAAACTATTATTAACGAGAGATCAGTGATAGATCCTACACTTTTCCTGCTATACATAAATGACCTCATTTCCTCAGCAATTAACTCGATCGATTGCTTTGCAGACGACAGCACTCTACATTGTAGTTCTTCTCGACAATAGGTCTATCTAGTTAGGACGTTAAAATGGTAGCCTCAATCAACAGTGACTTATAACGTGTCCTTGAATGGGGAAGGAAGAGTCTACTCACATTCAACGTCGACAAAACCCAATGTCCGCCAAGAAAAACCGATCATTTCCTGCTGTAAATGTAAATGACTTAGATCTCAAGCTTTCAAACTCTATCTCTATGTTAGGGATGTCCGTGTGATCGAACCTTTCATGGGTTGACCATCTTTTGTCAGCCAGCAAAGGACCTGCCTGTAATCTGGGCTTTCTATACAGATCTAAACAGTACTTCACATTGCAACAACTTCTACTGTATAATTCACACCTCTGGGCCAGTGCTCTCCAATACGCCCTTGATATGGTAAAAAACACCATAATTACACACTCAAAATTCCATCTTGTCACACTAAACGGTCGCAATGTACATTTTTCCACACGACGACCAAATTTTGGAATACGCTATCCAATTCCTGTTTTCCTCCAAACCTGGACTTAAGCAAATTTAAGGTAGCCATTCATAAACATTTCTCAGCAGCCTAACAATATCCCTAAACCTTCCCAGTATTCCTAAGTGCTTTAGCATGTTAGGCAAATCTTATCCGGTTCAGGAATATTGTAAGTAAAAAACTAAGAACCATGAAATAGGAATATCAACACAAATTACTTATTAGATGAAACATAATCGTAAACCTATATGATTATGGAATGCTGTTACAAAACTTGGTACACGATAACGCACTAAGCGTCGGGAAGGCTTACCAAGGTAAGCGGATTGCCAAGAGAACTGCAGTGGACATGGGCGAGTTCGATATAGGACGTAAAATGGTTGAAATTTAGGTTCACGCTTACACTTGCCGTAAAACAGCAAATAGCAACATTGAATCCGGGAAAAATAGTATCTTCGCGCCACCACAATCTAAACTTTCTCTTAAATAAATAGTCCTAGGCAAGGTGTTAAGTTAACACTACCTGACTGCGAAATAGAATTGTAGCCTACTCGATGAAATTATACACAATTCAAGTTCAAACATTCAATTCGTACACCATCTCACTTTAAAAGAACACCTTAAATTTCGACTCAGTAATCTTAATAAACAACAAGCACATACACGTCAATTCAATTTTGAAAGCCTCTAAATTCAATTAACATTACAAATAAATTTGTCCAAAGCTCAAGAAAATTTTTAAACATACTTTATCGTAAACTTATTGATCACACCCCGTATATTCATAAAATCAAAGGAGTGTGACGCAATCTGGATGCTTTCAAGTTTACATTCGTATAAAAATGAAAAACTATTGATTTCTGTCATAAACATTCTGAAATAAATAAATATCACCCAATTTTGAAGAATAATAGTTCGATCTATTAATTTGTTTAACACAAAAACATTAATTCGTATCTTAAAAATTGAAAAACGTAACGATCAGTGCACCATCAGTGCATATATCTTCTCTAATACTATTTGAATTATTATCACTAAAATGTATTTAAACGTTCGCAAGTATGAATGAATGCAGTTATTTAAATCTGAAACTTCCACTTAATAAATAAGTCGTGACAGTATTGTGGGTCTTAATGAATGCGAAGTAATTAAATTTTGTAATAGATCTGACTGAAAATTAACAATTTTCAGATCAACCATTTAACCAAAACGTCAAAAGTTTGTTTGCTTTTAAACGATGTAGTCATTTATGTTACTTCACACATCAAAGAAAACAATGAAATCTTAGAATCTAATATTGGTTCTTTTTAAACTGTAGATAGTCTTACAATAAGATACAGTACAATAAAATTGTAGAGAGGTTTACCATAATTTAAACATCAGAATAAGTTATCTGGTCGAACTCTTTAACGAAATTTTGCAAAATCATTTACATACATTGCTTCCGTAAAGCTACAAAAAAAAACAATTCTTATAAATTATAGTCACTACTACCTATATTCTAGCCTATAATAACAGGTAATGGAGATTGATTATTCTTAATGCCGGAAATGATCTTACAGATTATCCGTACTCCCTTATCTGGTATAATGTCCTATCCAATGGGATTGATTTTCTTTAGGTTAATCCTGAGGATGTACATAAATTCACTCTACTATATATATATATATATATATATATATATATATATATATATATATATATATATATATATATACACTCGGCACTGATTGTTTACAAAATAAAAACTGGCATAGATCGTTACAAAATACTTGCGCACGACGGCCCTCTTAATTGTATCACTCTGCACCCGAGTGTCTCTATTCTACTCTGTCACTCGTCCTTATATACATCCCGCTCAAACGAAGACCGCCTAGCCGAGAGCAGTTTCTATCGCGCGTTTTTGCCGCAAACCAAAACGGGAAACAGCACCATCGCAAAGCTTGGGACCAATTTATTAGCGATCCTGAAATTTTTATAAAGATCTTAATAATTCTTCGAACCATCCAAACTTTGCAGTTGTACTCACTCAACATCCATTCAGATCGAAACTCAGCATTTTATAAACGTCCAACATGTGCGCGGACTTTCCTTCCGCAAAATTCAGTAAATTTCAATACCATTTGTCTTTGATCATACATCAAATTTTCCATTGTGCAATATTATGCCATTTATATAAGTTAAAATATACATACATACTCTTCCTATACACTTTAATACAATATCAACATATAAATTCACACATCAACTTACAGCAATTTTAAACTCTGCATTCCTTAAAATACAGTAATATTCATTATCGTATCAACAGAGGTCTTACCAAAACTTTATTTTTCATTCAAACTTAATACTTCCAACCCACAAATATTTATACTACATTTAAGTATACTTTACATAATACTCAACGTTTTACTAAAAATTCCAGTCGCGTAGCATGTACACACAATAAATTTTCTTATGCAAACTCACGTTCATATATTATCAAAAATACGCCCTACGCACAACAAAAGACTGCATATACTCAGTGCGTCCAAATAATCTCAAACCAATCCATGCTAGATGATGCACTGCTTAAAAAACCAGGTTGGCTAGTCTAGTTCAGTGGAAAAGTTCGTAGACGATAGTGAATTGCTGAATAGTAATTTGTCTTTTATTTACTGTATGTTAGCTTAGAAATCAGTAAAATAGGTCGAAATAGCGCCACTATAGTCAAAAATGTATATGGAAGCAGTTAATATCTTCCACATGACTACAGGGTACGACACATTGCCGCCTCGGTATAAATAAGGTCATGATGACAATCGTAAATTCAAAAATTCCACTTTAACTTTATAATAAAATGGTCGGAAAGTTGTATTAATTACGTATTTTTGTAGAGTAGTTTTCCTACTAACATATCGTTGGTATTCAACCAATGTAGCTATTATTAACATCACTAAATTAGATTTGGTACCATAACCGTTAATTAAAGGTTCGAATTGCCCAAAAAATTAATGAAATAGTCGCTGTGATGTGCTCAAACTTCTTTAACTAAAACGAGAAGTTTTCAATTGAGTTATATCCTTTATATTTGCTCAACCGCCAAAGAAAATACACTACAGCAATTAAGTCATGAACAAATCAAACAAATGCCTTCAACAATTAAATTAAACTTCAATTTGCTCATATTAATATAAATTGTATGTAAGCTCATTCACATATATTTATTTTCGCACTTCTAATATTCATCGTTAATGCGCAGGTACTTACTTTTTGAATGCAGGAACTACTTAAAATAATACACACAAAGTATAAAAAAAATTGTTTTCCTTTATACCTTAACAAAAGTGTTTTAATTGCGAACAACTTGTTTTCTTAAAATCTGCCAAATTAAAATGTCATACTGATTCATAAAATCAGTTCCGCCACAGTTAATAGTTTTTTCCAGCACATAAATAATTATTTATTCTTTGCAGGAATGAGATCAGGTTATGTCGGAAAATTAATCGATAATCTGGATATCCTCAAACCTCACCTATCATGTCTCCTCATCAATCCAAAGACATGTAGACGACCGATATTTGCTCCACGTTGAAAGATTTCTAATTAAATATTTACTATATGTAGGATAGCTTAAATCTAATACCTATTATATCTATAGCTTTATGCATAATGTAAATACTTGCAATTAGTGAATTAATTCATTCCAATTCATTAACGTTGACTTAGTAAATATTTAAACGATTTTTAATGAATCGGATCAGGTTTGTGAACGTCCGACATTCCGTTCCGTTCCGTTTAAAGCTAGAACTATACGTTTGAATAAAATAAGATGATTGCCAGTAGCGTACCTTTATGTTTCGTGAAACGGAACTACAAAAATTTTATTCATTTAAACACTGATTTGTGCAATTGTAGTGTTGGTTAATAGCCTCATTTTTCTGTGAAAGTGTGCATAGTTTTATAATTAAGCCGTGCTATATTGGCTTTAGTAATGTACTATTTTAATATGGTAAAGGGTGATTGATGTAAATAATTTGTTACACACATCAAGAATGCCATTAAACTTTTCTTAGGATTTCAGCATATTCGCTACGGCCCATGGTCAAATCAATGACAATATGTTCTACTGTTACAGTTCACTTCATTGCTTCCTTAACAATTTTATAATAAGAACAGTTTTTTTAGGATAATTGTACAATATATCGCGTATGTTAAATTTAACATCAATTGTTGCTGGTACCATAACCGGAGCGAACTACATTCATTCTTGGTTTGCTCTTTGTTTAAAGCCGACGTTTGTTCGACACTTTTAATGACACATCTTCGCCTGCAAGTTATCAAAACGGTATGATAAATTGATTTTTATTTCCAGTCATTAAGAGACCCATATTATTTTTTGGTTTCAACAAAGGCATGCTGTAAAATATTGTATTTTGTTTCTAAATGTTTACGTTCAGCGTTAATCTTTTAGTGACTTCCATTCTGTTTGACAGAACATTAATCTTTTTCAAAAGCAACCTTGCTACAGATAGTGCTAATACCTTCGTGGAGATTATTAACCTCAAATCTACATTTTTACAATGTTAATTAAATTATGTTGCATATTTTAGTCTCAATTACTTAATTGAAGCGCTTCTAAGGTGCAGCATATGACCTAATGTATTAACTTGATACTTTTATTGAAGTATGTTGGATACAACATACTTAAATGTATTCTTACGTGTGTTTTAATTTCGAATTAAATTGACATTACTTTGATTTTGTGAGGATTTACCTAAGGTTATATTACCTACTAGCAAAAATGTTCTCAACGATGGATTACTAACGTGGTTTGGGAAACTCAAATATTCCTTTTGTTTATGTTGTTCTAACCTTGATTTAAGTTAGAGTTTTGGTAATGCATTCGCTAGACTATAAAAAAGTGTCAAAGGTCTAAATGAGAATATTCATTAATATTAACCTTCTCGTCTATAAGCATTATACTGAACAGCTCTGTATGATTCTTAACCGATACTACACCAGCTGATGGTGCGACCTAGAGAGAAATCTGCGCCTAGCAAAGGGTAGTTTAATTTACTTGCGCTATGAATTATGCTTTAAGAGTTTAAATATTGCATCCACGTCAGTGAGCACTGTTATCAAATTTAAATTGAGATCATTTATTCTGTACGTTGTATAAATATATCCATAATAGAGTTTAACTCTATCTGGCAGTTGTGTAATTGCAGTTTTAATGGTTATTCTATTTCCTAAATTCAAGTAGTGTAAATAATGCCTTTGATCATTTTAAATTTTTATTACAAGTTGAAGTTTTCTAGATGGGTTGAATATCAGCACAATATAATGTGCAAATGAGTAGAATTTTTGGCTTTCGTATATTTAACCTGTAAGTCGTTACTTGTTGCTTAACCTTGCTCAAGTTATGAATGATAGGGTCAACGTTTAGTTTTGATTAAACTTACATTACTACTAAGGGATACTTATGATATCTTTGCTTTTTCAGACATCTTTTAATATAGTGTTCATTTAACTACTGCGACTAATAATTCTTCCTAATATATAGCGTGTCCAATATAATAATGAACAACAAGGGTTTATCTGTAACGGTAAGAGATAAAATATCAGTTAAATAGGACAAAAGTTATCTAATAACGAGATTATATTTATGGTGTTTTCAAATTCCAGATACCTTTTACAGTTTTGAAGATATTTGACAAAAACTAAATAAATCAACATTAAAACAAATAAAATGCACAGTAAATGTTCAAAGAGGTTACTTTCACTTTCTAAACATAAATAAGCCCTTCTTACTCTTCAATCCAAAGCACATGATAGCATATCTGGAGTAATTCTGTGAAATGCAGACATAACGAGTCTTAATTCTTAACTAAATTTGATGCAAATCGCATTCAAAAATTTTAAACGCATGTTTAAGGTTAGTACGTGATTTACGGAAGTATGACGACATAACGCATACATTGACAACATCAAAATGACTTAATATGAGCAGAAGAAGGTATCTGCACGCTGCAGTTCTTTATCATAAAGTTATAACCTTTGAATCGCCTATATATTTATTTAGTAAAATTAGATTTAGATCTGATGTTCATACTTTGAACATACGTTATAAAGGAACCCTAACCCCTCCAAAACACAAATCGGAATATATAGAATATCCTTCTGTTATCACATAAACAAAATTTACCACAGGTTAAACAATGAATTTATAAAAATGGCAGTTAATATATTCAAATATAATTTCAAACATGCATTGTTTGACGATCAAAAGTACTTAATAATGTTGAAATGTTCTCAAATTTAGTTAAAATGCCTCCTTTATTCAATAGATACCTTTCGCCCAGTATTTTTTTTTTCTTTTTTTCTGTATATAATTGAAAAAACAAAATTTAAGTTGCGTTTTTTTTCATGCTTGTCACGTTTACTTACTTAATTAAAAAAAACAAGGTTAAGTGGAAGAGCAGCTATGCTGAACTTCGCCTACTGTTATTAAAAATTATGTTTTTTTTCTGTTTTTCTGCTTGTATTTTAAAATTTAAGTATTGGAATAAAGACTATTATTATTATTATTATTATTAGTAATTGTTCTTTATTTGAAAAAGTTTTAGGATACACTTAAATACTGCATTATGGGCTCCAGTACCATCTTGTTGAAACCAGCAGTGGTCCTATTAGCCTCCTACCAAACATTCCCACCCACATGTTAAAACCGAAACGATGTTGGTATCTAGAAGATTTGTTTAAATGTAATTTTTTCTGCCCAATAATGCTTATTGCGCCTATTGAAAATACCGTTATTGGTTACCATACTCTCATCTGACCAGATTATTTTTGATGGAAAATTCACATGGTCTTGACACATTCTTGTATACCACTCACAAAAATTTCTACGTCGTGCATCGTCACCTGGCCTAAGTCCCTGGCAAACTGTGAATTTGTAAGAGTTCCATTTTTGTTTTTCAAAATAGAATGGGCAGCCGATTTTACTACACTCATTGTCTCTCACGGAAGTTTCAGGGTTTTCTATAACAGCTTGCAAAACACTATTTTCATTTTCAATATGGGAACGTTTTTTACGACTTATTGGAGGTTTTTTGAAAGAACCGTACTCTTTCAAATTGGTTACTACTCTAAAAATAGACTTTCCAGGTTGGTTTCTCTCTGGGTGCCTATTAGAATACATGTTTTCAGCAGTAATAGAGTTTTGTCAGCACGAAATGTAGTATTGCAACATATCAAATTTTTTTTCGTTTGAGTAGCTGCCAATGTCCATAGTTAATAATAAAAAAAAACAGGAAACAATAAACACTGTACTGTAGACATTGTTTTCAAAGGCTACTTGATCATCTGGCAATTATTTTGGATTCAACTGTAAAATGGGTTTCATTAAATTATGGTAACTGGTTTGAACATTTATTTCACGTAATTTATAACTAAGTCTATTACAAAAAATACTGTTTTCAATGGCTACTTGATGAATAAAATATGGTTACTAATAAAATGACTTTTTTTGCAAAACTTACAGGTAACATATGCATGTACTATGGTCGGGCCGGTGAAAGGTGTCTTATGACTCATCTTTTAGTAAAGCATGGTTTAAGATTTTAAAAACGTATGTTGTTATTGGTTCATATAGTTAGTAATTTTGAATACCAACAAAAGATCGTCAATGTTTCTAGGTTATTTTTTTTTTTACTTTAATTTTATATAACCCGTCTTTCTTTAAGTAGGAACTGCGCACTAAGATAAAGGGAAACAGATGCATTTCACAGTAATAATTATATCCCCATTCTCGAGTTCGCCATGAGACACCTCTCCGTGGCGCTACTATATATGAGCGAATTTGTAATAAAAAATACTAGATGAAACTGCTATCGCAATTTTGTTCACATATTTAAAAACAAAGTTGACGATAGTTGCTCAGAAAAGAAACGTTACGTACAATTTTAGTCAACATCGTCTAACAGATCTATAAAAGTGGTAATGGAAAAGTGCTTTCTGTTTTTTAATATCTCCTGTAATAAGTCCAGAACAAAATTTTCAAAATTCAGTTTTTTCATATATTTTTATAACTATGAAATGTATTTGGAATTTTTAGACGCCATAAAAATGACCTCAATATTGTCTTTTATCTCATTTAACCGATCGATCCCTTACTGTTACAAATATCACCATGCTGTTCATTCTTATCACAGAGCTAGTAGAGTAGTGGTAATACGACCTGCTTAGCATACGAGAGGCAATGGGTTCGTTTGCCGTTACCGTCTACTTTGGATGAGGTTTTTTCAGGTAGTTTTTATCATACCCATGTAGCGGTATGGTCACTGCATATACGCACACCACGTGTGGCTACTTAGGCGAATGCTGGGGTAGTATTTTTCCCCTCAAAACCCTAACACCGTTCCTATCATGATCACACCCATCCTTAATTCCATCATGCATACGTAATGTATGAATGTATGCTGGGAATACATGATTGTGGCTGAAGGAGCTTGGAAAGCTCAAACAGCCCGCCCACCCGCTTGCGGAGGGAATGAAATACGTGACGTTTCCTTTCCTTCATTCTTATCTTGGACACACAGTATGAGGTTCACCAAAGGTCATACTCTATTTGAGTAAAGGTTTTACAATGAATCTATGATTAGGTTGTATGCTTAGATTCAGTTTTGTGGTTTGGATATATAAATATAGAGTTTACTTATCAGACACGCACAACATTCTATATGGCGCCCCTTTGCTCTTTCTTCTATAGCCCTTACACTCAGTGACTACAGGGGCTATATTTTTTTCTAGATATAAATTTACTGTTAATTTTACATATTTGGGGGTACATAATATAACAAATAAAAAATGTGGTATTGTTGATTGTTGTATTTTAAAAGATAAATTGTACTACGGTCTAGCTCAGTGAGGTAGAAACTTATGAAATAACACTAACTGATTTGTTATTTACTTAACACATTCACGGCTCATGCCGACACAGTGTCGGCGTGAGCGTTTCTGTAGAGGTGCGCACGCCGCACACATGTCGACGTCGGCATGTTAATATTACAACTGGTGCCTAGAAGTAAGCACTGCAGTTGAGCTTGTGCAATTGTACGAACACGTCGATAGAAGTGTAAAGTATACGAAAACGATTTGGTTCGGTAGTTCGACTATTTATTGCTCCAATATGGCCGACAATCCCGTTGCTGGACCTTCTGGTTCAAAAAGGCCAAGATTTTCTAATAAAAAAGGACTAAGTGAAGAAGAACTGATCGTATTGATGTATGAATCGGAGGAAGAAATGTTCCAAGACTGGAAGTGAGTGGAGTGGCGGCTCCGAAGTTGCGGAAGAATTCGCCGAAGAACCTAATGAAGACGACATGACCGGCTCTGATCATGATGATTCAGTTGTGGATGTTGTAAATCAAAATATTTTGCAGTGGGTAGAAAATCCGCCTCTGCTAAAAACCATTCCATTTACTGGACGACAAGAATTGAAAGTCCCTGTGGCCGGTGACGGATTTTTTAAATAATAAAATGAAATCCATTTACTCGTCGGGCAAGTACCTCAGTATTGACGAATCAATGCTATTATGGAGAGGCCGTTTAGTGTTTCGGCAGTATATAAAAAACAAGAAACATAAATATGGCATAAAATTGTATCTACTGACAGAAAGCAATGGAACAGTTTTGAAAATGCAGATATACCGGGGCTTGTGATGATCTAGGTGGCAAAGGGCATGCTGCAAATATTGTCTTGCACCTTATCTCCGATTATTTGGATAAGGGTTATGGTATCTATATGGACAATTACTATAATTCTGTATCACTGGCAAGAAAGCTTTTGGATAAAAACACTTACTGTACGGGTACTTTGCGTGCTGGAAGGAAGGAAACGTCCAAAGAAGTGGGTCAGGCCAAACTAAAAACAGGTGAATGTATTCAGCGATATGGAGGCTATGTGTGTGTGGGTAAGTGGAAAGACAAACGTGAAGTACTTTACCTTACAACTGAACACGAAAATAACTTGGAAGAAGTTACTTCTAGGTCTGGTAACAAAAAAATGGAACCTTCGCCAATCGCACAATATAATAAATATATGTCTGGCGTAGATCTTCAAGATCAAATGCAATCGTATTACCCTACGCACAGAAAAACCATTCGGTGGTATAAGAAAGTGGGTTTCCATATTTTTGACATGATGACGCACAATTCCTACAAACTCTATTAATGTTTATTCTGGGCCAAATATGCCTTTTATAGACTTCCGGCATTCAATTATTGAAACATTGTTGGAAATTAATGGAAATGCACCGACAGAAAATTGTAGCCACGATGTATCACACCTTCCTTCAAAATGTGAAACCGGAAAAACAGGAAGAAAGTTGCGAAAAAGATGTCGCTGGTGTTCAAAAAGTGGCATTCGAAAAGATGCCATGTATTATTGCAAAGCATGTGCCGATCTTCCGGGATTGTGTCTAGAACCTTGCTTTCAGGAATTTCATAACAATTTGTAGACTTGACAAAACCTTACCTGATTGTTTTCTTATTCACAACATTTTTATTTCACTTTTGTTGTTTTGTTTTAGCTTTTAGGTTTTTATCACATGAATGCTGTTTTCGTTGTATTTACTTATATTATTCATAATAAATAATAAAATAATGAAACATGTTTTATTGCCGACACATATGCGTCAGTGAGTACTACACATAAAAAAATACTGTGCAGTGCTCACGACGCAACATGTGCGTCACGATTGTTTTTTCAAAATAGGCACAAAATTTTTTGAGAAAATAAAATTATTTAAGCTTTTTACCACAAAACTAATAAATAAACAAAGTTACAGTAGTCAGCACCATACAAGTTTACATTATTTCCAATGAGCCGTGAACGTGTTAAACTGCACTAAAAGTATAAGTACTTACTTGTACAAAATAAATATTTTAATCTTGTCTTGAACGAACTGTAGCTTGAGAATTTTCATTTCCAATTCACAAGACTTGTACAAAATAAATATTTTAATCTTGTCTTGAACGAACTGTAGCTTGAGAATTTTCATTTCCAATTCACAAGATAATGTAAAGGTAATTTTCATCTGTCTTCAACATACAAATAAACTAACGGTAGCATGTATTAAGGTAAGGTAAGTTTCATTTCTGTTCCACCTACAATAAGGGAAATGTAGATTAAACTAGTGCAGGTTCGAACGACTAAAGCTGCTAAGATGGACAACGAACGCAGAATATGTATAACAGTATGTGTGATTTATGCAAAACAAAGGACAATGCATGGTCATGCGCGTGACGTCACATCACGCTTTTACAACGATATGGAAATTTATCAAGATAAAAGCTCGCTTGTTGTTACACACTTTATAAAAGGGAAGCAAAGCTTAAAAAAAGGTAACGTCTGAACTGCATGACATAAGAAACGGAAACGAGTTAAGCGTCAAAGCGTATGGAGTTGCGCACAAAGAAAGACCATAACATACTATATACAGAGGTACTCGTAATTATGTAAGTGAAAATATCGAGATATAAAAAATTTTACTATTGAACAAAAAAAAGAAATGCTTAAAGATACTAATGTAATGTAAATATATTTATCAATAATAATGCAAATTTCGAAACTTAAATTAAGGTAACGATAAACAAGAATTGAAAATTAATTAAGGTAACGATATACAAGAATTGGTACGTTACAATATCGTATTATAAATATTATAAATTAAGTAGCAATGGTTTATGTCTTATGAATAGTGCTGTTCCATATACATAATTTAAATGATTTAATGTGCCACTGAATGTTTTATTATTGTTTAGTTTTCTAACATAAGATACTTATTAAATGATAATATCGTTTTTAAATGTAAGCACATTCAAATAATTGATCCTATAGTTGTTTTACTATAGTACTATGCAGTAAAACTGGCAAAAACAGTAACTTGACTATACATTCTATGGAAAAATCACACGATTGAGACTTATTCATATTAATTAGGTATGAAGGCTATGGACGCAGAAAGATCCATACGAATCGTCTAGTCGAAGTAGTTATAGTTAATGCAGAGATTGGATTGAATTTTAAAGTATACATAGAATAGGCAGTATTGCAGTTTCCAATTCATAAAATAAACAGAATAGCAACTAAACGTCACTATTGATATACACCATATGGTTATAATTTTGATTGTGTCTACATTTTAATACTTTTTATTTTTAAATAATTTAAGCTGCTTGTTGCAAATTACAAATTGTAGTCATACTTTTTATTATCGAATAATTCTATACTTGCTTGCTAGAGTGTGTAAATTACAGTAAAGTGTAACCTTTATCTACAATTCCATAATTTAGGAAGCAAATTGTGTTTATTGTAGTTATAATTTATGTATATCTGTAGAATTCCGAGCTTAAAGCTCGTGCATTTCTTGTTTCAATCTAAAGATTCTGTATTATTACGACTATTTACGTGGCAATGTTATTGTACACAGAAGAGGACAGACCTAAATCAGCAATGGTAAACCCACCCTCTGAAAATGACACAATGCATGATTACAATGAGTTCTCCTGTATCACAAGTACCCGGACTTAATCCCTTGGTCGCATTCAAGGTCGGATATTTTGGATATTCGTATGTATAGACTGAAACTCTATTGAGTTGTATTATCCCCCTTTTATTCGGCATTATCTAATATCTGTTAGGGCTACTTCGGTTTACACTCCATTTCACTATCGCAAATCTGCTTCACTACTTGTTATATTTTGTATTAAAGAAATGACGGTTTATATCTTCTTGTTGAAACGATATGAAAACCTGGTTCGCCTACATTTCATTTGCAAGAGGTCGAAAATGCGGAGATCGCTTTGAAGCCACCAGAACCTAAATTTGAATATTTCTCGTTTGTTATTTTTATTCGAGGAGCGCGCACGGTGGATATGCAAAGTATGATATTGTTATTTCAGAATCAGAGAGCTGAACAAATTGCGAATGTTTTGAAAGCATTGGGTGTAATGAGCAAAGGAATATAACGGTATTTGAAATCATCGCCAAGTACGACAATTTTACTATTTTACATTTTCAACTTACCTTTTATTCAACGATCATCAATTTAGTAAGAGAGCAATATCGTAATAAGCTTTGTGTTATAAACATTGGAAACGTATTGTTCCTTTTTTTAGTAGCAAACGTGGTATAGGGTAACGAGTGTAAGTTTAATTATATACACACAGAACAAATAAAGGCCTAAACCCCTTATATGTTATAAATCACAAATATGAAGGGGTTGGTTTGTCAAAAGCTTTAATTCTTTTTATTATTAACTGGGCACATTTTCAAACCCTACACACTTAATATTTTATGCATCTGCAATACGTCCCGTCCCCTTTTAATACCGATCCTTACTAAGACGCTAAAATGAAAATTTAAATAAATAACTAGTACAATATATAATATACTGTTCCAGCGAGTTAAAAATGTTCTACGCGATATTAATTTAAAATTTTAACTTTATCTAATAAAAACATAATCCTAGGGACTTCAGCTGATGCTGTTAACTGTAAAACTTGAGTACTTTTATAAAGATGTCTGTACAATTTTAACGAGAATATAATCTTCATCTTCACATTTTCAAACAAAGTAACAACTAGACTAAACAAAATCCTTTTTCTTTTGTAAAACTTTTCGCTCATTTACCGTTTTCCTTGGTGTTATTAAATATATTTTAATATGTTCGATGCGATTAAGAATTTAAGAAACGAAGGCATAGGATTTATATCTAGACGTTTATTCCATCCAACTTTCTCATTTTTTTTTCCAAAACGAGACTTATCCTTCATAGGACACTTTTGGAAACTAAACCGGAAACTCTAACTTCTAAGATTTTAATCCTTAGATTGACGGTTACGGGTTGCGTCAAAAAGTAAATGAAAGTAATATATTTTGAGTTATTACGCTTGACCTAAAATATACATAATATTGGTTTTAAGTTTTACTCAAAATTTTTCTGCCATTTTAAGCTTCAAATTCTAAATTTTTAATTGGATTTTGCTTTGTATATTCAACATCAGAATAAGTTTCTTGTTTGACAGATAAATGAATCACACAATTAA
This sequence comes from Vesta saturnalis, assembly GCA_036346205.1. Taxonomy (NCBI): domain Eukaryota; kingdom Metazoa; phylum Arthropoda; class Insecta; order Coleoptera; family Lampyridae; genus Vesta; species Vesta saturnalis. The sequence goes on along the minus strand of JARFJB010000772.1, from coordinate 1,232,082 downwards.
TCTACATCAAAAGGATTTAGTGCGAGATGCTTGATTAACGAGGATACGATGCTGAACTTGAAATAAGAGCATAAAAACTTTTATTACGATCGATTTTATATACCCACTTCTTAATTTTTGTGGTTTACTGGTGATTCTTAAAGCCAACGTTAGGGAATGCAGATTTATTTCTGTGCAAGATTAGTTCGTTTTAACACAAGTTCTTAACTTTAATGTCAGTACTTTTTCATATAAACCGCTAATGCATTAAGAAATTTTTTGAACTTTTACAAACGGTTACGAAGCTACATTATTTGAATAACAAAATATTTTTAAAAAATCACAGCATTTACGTTAGCATGATAGTATATAATTAGTTAGTTACAGCTAACCAAATGTAATCTTTTATTGCAAGCAAAAACATAAACTTGATTAAATTAGAATACTTTAACCCTCCTATTGTGTTCGGGTTAAGATGACCAAATCGCGTTCTCCTAATGTGCCTAATTCGTTAATTTATTTAAATATTTCGTTGCCACTGTATGACTTTTATTTCATTACTCTAATAACGGTGTACCTAGATTGATATTAGAAAATTATGATTAGTTTTTTTTTAATGCACTTGTTACACTCACTGTGTTTGAGTCTATATGACCCGGTGATTTGTGTGGTTCAAATTAGAAAAACGAGAAGCAGATTATTATCATAGACGAATGTATTTTATTAGTTTTGTTTTATTTTCATAAATATAAATAACTTACATAATACTGCCACATTCTTACACAATATTGCGCATATTGCATGCGTTATTTGCATACCGGTAAGCAAGTTTATTCCTGTTGAGACTTGTCTGTGGCTACGCGTATAAATGCAGCCAGTGAGCATCTGTGTGTTAGTTTCGTAGTAAATATCAAACTTGATGCTATACTCTAATAAGAAATACCTAACAATTGAAATTTATTATTGAAAATGTGTAGTGAGGGAGTGCATATGGATAGTGAAACTTTTGTGTGTTTCTGGTACTGATTCTAAGGCTTCTGAAGAAGAAGACCGAAACTGAGATATATAATACCGAATCGGATGATGAAGTGGAACCTACGATTTCAGAGGAAGCTGATACGGATAATCACGTAACTTCAAAAGATGGAATGAAAAGACACATCAATCGAGAAGGTTATCAGCAGAAAATATTATTTCGTTGATTCCTGGGCCAACAAGGTATGCTACGTCCCGAATAATTGATATAAAATCCGCGTACTTCTTATATTTCACACCCAAAATTGTAAACCTAATTTTGAAAATGTTAGAAGGCAAAAGACTTTGTGGCGACACGTTTCAAGAACTAACATTAGTTGAAATGTGTATAAATCCCATGGAGAGGCAACAGCCAGTCTGTGGGATAGAAATGTAGGTCGCCCAATACTCAGAGCAACGATGTCCCTACAACGATTTCATGTAATTGCACGAATAATTTACTTTGACGATAAAAAAACTCGACCACAATGACGCCAAACTGATAAATTTGCTCCCATACGGGACTTGTGGGATGAATGGGTTGCAATTCTACCTAAGCTCTATAATGTTCACGAAAATGTAACAGTAGATGGCCGTTGTCCTTTTAGACAGTACATCGCGAATAAATCTGCTAAATACGGAGTCAAGATTTGGACTTTATGCGATTCTGTAACTGCTTATGCATATAACATGCAAGTTTCCCTCAGGAAAAAAGAAGGTGAACTTCCAGAAACAGGTCAAGGTAAAACAGTTGTGCCAGATCTTACTTATGGTCTAAAAGGTCACGACGAAACGTATGATAGTTAGATGCTATTGCAAATAAAAATAACCATGCTGGGCACTATTCGCAAACATAAGCCTGAATTGCCAGCCCAATTTGGTCTGCAACAGGAAAGAAGTTCTTTCTTCAAAATTTTACTTTACCAAGGACACGTCGATAGTTTCCTATATTCCGAAACTAAAGGTTCTGTAGACACGTTAGACAAGTTAATAATAACATACACATGCAGACGGCAAACTAAAAGATAGCCAATGACTATCTTTTACAAAATCATGGACGTTTCGGCTTACAACGCTTATGTTCTGTGGTGGGAAGTAACTCCAACCTGGAATGCTGGAAAACTTACAAAGCGGCGACTATTTCTTGAAGAACTGGGTAATTCCTTGATCACTCCATTATTGCAAGAAAGAAAACCTCACCCTCAAAGTATTCCTGCAACTCAAATGGTTATAAAGTCACGTTCTTCAACCAGTAATGTCGAAGTAAGAGAACAATCCACCACAATCAAATGATAATAAAACTAATATGGTATGTTGTAATTGCTCAAAATACCTATGTAAAGCTCATGTATATTACTACTGTCAAGACTGTAACAAATAAATGTATATACCTAACTACTACGTTTTTCAGATGTTCTTTACTTAACATTTATAATATGTAAAATAACGTAATAAATGCAATAAGTAATAAATACTACATCTTATTTCTTACTACTATTTACTGTTATATCAATTTAACGACAATAAAACGACAACTATAGGCTCCCGGGTCTTAAATTTGTACACGCCCATTGTACCCATTTGAGTACACTTTGTCAAAAGCCATATTAAAAGATTGAAAATTAATATAATAACCCTACTTAATAATCTATAGTACCCTGTATTATATATATATATATATATATATATATATATACATATTATATATATATATATATATATATATAATATATATTATATATATATATATATATATATATATATATATATATATACCGTGTCCCAACGATAGAGTAAAGTAAGTTTATGCTTAACTAGAATTATTTGTGTAAATATTGTATGGACCATGGGGTAGAGGTAAGAAGTGTGCATTTTTTTAAAATATTGGAAGTTATACAGGGTGTGCCAGAAAAGCAGGACGTGAAAAAGTATGATTTTTTTAAATAGAACAGCCCGTATTTGATTTTAGTTTTTAATTCTACGTGTCCATACAAACATATTTTGTCATACAAAAGATTGGTTGAAAGTTTTTAGTTCTTGAGATATTCGCGTTTAAAGATTATTATGGTCATTTTCGTGGGGTTGATGAATGGGCAATTGTTCCGTTATTTCACAATAAAAATAATTGATATTTCGTGTGAAAAATGAGTGATATTATACTAACGTTTAGACGGAGTAGTATTTCTAATTTTCTCAACAGGGTGTTTGTTATAACCATTCAAATTTGAAAATTCTCAAATTAAAAAAAATCAGTTTTTTTTAATTGCACACCCTATATATTTTTATTTCATTTTATTCGGGATTAAAAAATCTATCATTTTTGTCAAATATATCCTATATCTATCTTTGATAGTTTTCGAGTAATTTCGATTTTTTCGCACTAGCTACTTTATTTTCGATAACATTGCATTGCATGGATCTTGGTAGCCATGGAAAATAATAATTGCGTTACTAAGATACAAAGGTTTCCTACTTGTCAATATAAACACATATTAAATTTGTCGTTTTCGCATTTAACTTGTTATCAATTCTTATATCAATTATGGATTATTCGACAAATGAATTAATTGATATGATATACGTGTTGGGCGAGGCTGAAAAAGACCCTTTATTGGCACAACGAATCTACAAAATGAAATATCCTGAACGTCGAATACCTACTACTGTTGGCTTGGAAAATTTGATGGATAGATTTGATTCTAGCGGTAGTGTTAAATACTTCAAACGTAAAGTTGTTAATAAAAGGGCAGCTAATGAAGAAAAGAACTTGAAATATTATTAAATATTCAAGAAAATCCCCAAGTGAGTTCTAGAACATTAGCGACGATATGTGATACCTCCAAATCAAACGTGAATCGAACAACGCTGAAGTATAAGTACCATCCCTATCACATTGAGCTTCATCAAGAATTGCGAGAAGAGGATTTTGCAAGACGAATTGAATTCTGCAATATCATTAATCAACGGCTGCAATTAAATAACAACTTTTGTGCTCCATAATGTTTTCCGATGAGGCGACGTTTAAAAGCAATGGGGCTGTAAATCGGCATAATATGCACTATTACGCCATTGATAATCCATTTTGGCTACGAGAAGTTCAAAACCAAAATCATTGGTCACTAAATGTGTGTGTGGTATACTTAATGACCAAATTATCGGTCCCTATTTTTTGATGATCCATTAACGGGCCGCAGCTATTTGCATTTCTTACGTGAAGAATTGCCTGTGTTACTTGAGGATATCAATTTAGAAGGACGACTAAATATGTGGTTGCAACAGGATGGTGCACCTCCACATTTTATCGGGACGTAAGGGAATTCTTGAACCAGCAATACCCGGAGAAATGGATAGGACGTAATGGCTTTATATTATGGCCACCCAGGTCATGCGATTTATCTCCACTGGATTTTTCCTATGGGCATACATAAAAGATCGGGTGTATATTATTAAACCTACAACAAGGGAGGACATGAAAAATAGAATTCGCGAAGCTTGTCGCAAAGTGATCCCTTTTATGTTATCCGAAGTGAGACAGAACATGAGAAAAAGGCTCAATATGTGTATTCAGCAAGAAGGCCGTCTATTTGAGCATTTACTAAGACGCAATGTTGAATAATTATTGAATTACTGTTTCTCATTAATAAAAACTGTTAATATTCTCGCTTAGGTGGTTTGTTTTATTTCGTCGCAATTGTTTTCCATGGCTACCACGATCCACAATAATGTTATAGTATCGTATGTAACGTAGCTAGTGAGAAAAATCGAAATTCCTCGAAAACTATCAAAGATAGATATAGGATATATTTGACAAAAATGATAGATTTTTTAATCCCGAATAAAATGAAATAAAAATATATAGGGTGTGCAATTAAAAAAACTGATTTTTTTAATTTGAGAATTTTCAAATTTGAATGGTTATAACAAACACCCTGTTGAGAAAATTAGAAATACTACTCGGTCTAAACGTTAGTATAATATCACTCATTTTTCACACGAAATATCAATTTTTTATTGTGAAATAACGGAACAATTGCCCATTCATCAACCCCACGCAAATGACCATAATAATCTTTAAACGCGAATATCTCAAGAACTAAAACTTTCAGCCAATCTTTTGTATGACAAAATATGTTTGTATGGACACGTAGAATTAAAAACTAAAATCAAATACGGGTGTTCTATTTAAAAAATTATACTTTTCACGTCCTGCTTTTCTGGCACACCCTGTATAACTTCCAATATTTTAAAAAAATGCACACTTCTTACCTCTACCCCATGGCACATACAATATTTACACAAATAATTCTAGTTAAGCATAAACTTACTTTACTCTATCGTTGGGACACCCTGTACATATATAGATATAGAAGGTTGTACAATCGACTTTTTTTCTCTATCGCTAAATCGACTTAGTTCATTTTACAACTTTTATCCATGCCAACGGCCTGTGCCAACATACACAGGAAATCAAATTATTTATACAAACCAATAACTTAGACATTCTGCTCATCTCTGAAACTCACTTTACCAATAGAAGTCACATAAAAATACCAAACTATAACATCTCTCTGCTATACATTGCCCTCCAAGGCATAACAACAAATATGAGTATTACCTCGAATATTTTCGGACCTTGGGAAATCGATTTCTGGCCGGAGGAGACTTTAATGCGAAAAACACGATATGGGGATCCAGGCTCACAACTACCAAAGGGCGAGAACTATTCAAAGTTATGTCCGCTTATAATATGACTTATCTATCAACATTTCAGCCAACATACTGGCCATCCGACCCCCATAAGATACCCGATCTTGTCGACTTTTGCCTAATCAAGGGTCTTAACTCCAAAAAATTTGAAGTCAAGTCCTGCTTAGATTTAACGTCGGACCACACTCCAGTCCTAGTAAACATGAATACACAAATATTGGGCAAACTGAAGAAACCATCTCTTTGTAGCAAACGGACAGACTGGGATTACTTCAAAGAAAAACTGGACGAACAAATTACTCTTGAACTGCCTTTGAAAACTCACCTCGACATAGAAAAAGCTGTGGCAGACATCACACTAGCAATACAAAGTGCGGCGTGGCAAGCGACCCCAGACATAAACGAAGAACGAATTCGAGAAGAACCCCCAGTACTATTACAGCAAAAAATCTCCGAGAAACGAAAAGCTCGTAAACGATGGCAGATTACGAGAGCCCCGGCAGACAGACAACGGTATAATACCCTAGCAAAAGACCTCAAAAAACTACTGTGTAGGATACGCAATGACTCCATACAAAATTATCTTAAAGAACTAACACCAACAAACGCAACCGATTACTCTTTGTGGCGACTCACTCGTAAACTAAAGTACCAACAACATCTTCTACCTCCAATACGAACCAATTATAACACATGGGCAAGAACGGATCAGGAAAAGGCCACTGTTTTTGCCGAACACCTTGCCTCAGTTTTTCAACCATATCCATCTCAGTTAACTGCAGCTGAAGAAAAAGAGTTACTGAACCAGTTCAACGCTCCCTTTCAGATGTCTCTGCCCGTTCCTAAAGTTTCACATAGAGATGTTGAAGCAATCGTACACCACGAGGTTAGCACTAAAAAGACACCCGGGTATGATCTCATTACCTGCGAAATTATTAAAAAGCTATCCGAAAAATGTATTAAAGTATTGGTACAAATATTTAATTCTGTTCTCAGATTTGAGTACTTCCCATGCCATTCGAAATCAGCACAAGTCATAATGATCCTTAAACCTGGTAAAAATCCAAATGAAGCGACGTCCTACCGACCAATAAGTCTTCTTCCAGTCCTCTACAAAGTACTCGAAAAACTCATACTTAAACGACTAACCGACATCATAGAAGAACATGAACTTATACCCCCACACCAGTTTGGGTTTAGAACACAACACGGAACTACGGAACAAGTCCATCGAATAACTAGGCAAATCCGTACTGACATGGAAGACCGCCGATACTGCTCGGCAGCCTTTGTCGATATAAGCCAGGCATTTGATAAATTTTGGCACCTCGGACTGAAATATGCACTTAAGCTCCTGCTCCCACATCCATACTACTCACTCCTAGCATCCTACCTTTCCGACAGAACATTTCAAGTAAAGTATCAAGAAGCCTACACGGATCTTTATCTTGTGCAATCCGGAGTTCCTCAAGGAAGTATCTTAGGACCCACACTTTACTCACTGTACACAGCAGACCTACCTCAAACCAATTATACAATCACGGCTACATATGCAGATGACACGACTCTTTTAGCATCACACCAGGACTCTATTTATGCATCTAAAAATCTGCAAAGCCATCTAAATCTATTTGAAAACTGGTTAAAAAAATGGAGAATGGAAGCTAATGCAACTAAATCTACTCATATCACCTTCACCCTTCGCAAAGAAACCTGCCCTGCAGTCACACTTAATGGAACTCCCATACCTCAAAATGATGTAGTCAAATACCTCGGACTACATTTAGATCGAAGATTAACTTGGCGTACTCACATTTTAACTAAGAGAAAACAACTGGGTTCTAAATTTCCTCAAATGTACTGTATGCTTGGAAGAAAATCGAACTTTTCCATCGAAAATAAACTCTTATTGTACAAAACTATCCTAAAACCCATTTGGACATACGGGATCCCTATTTGGGGCTCCGCCTGCACCTCAAATATAGAAATTCTCGAGCGCTTCCAAAATAAAGTCCTTAGATCTATTGTCAACGCCCCATGGCACGTGCCAAATGCTTTACTCCGTGCTGACTTAAAACTACCTACAGTTCGTGAAGAAATCACTCGATTCAGCACTAATTACCGAAAGAAGCTGACATTTCACCCGAATGAGCTAGCAAACAACCTGTTAGCAAGAAGAAGACGAGCCAAGGCGACTTAAACGATTCAAACCTTCTAATCTTCCCACCAGATTTTAGTCACTTGCCTAGAACTAAATTGCCATATCTACAGAGAATGTCCACTGGGACTACTCTACATGACATGTTACTCCTAGAGTAGTCTTAAATTAAGCACACATCAATTGTATTTATAGTCTTCACCGAGACTGATTGTACAAATAAAAGCGGATATAAAAAAGATCGGCCATCGTGTCTGCATGTCTGTGTGTATCTCTGTATGTCTGTGTTGTGAAGATTAGTTTTCTCCTTTTTCTCCGCTAATAAAAGACTCAGTAATTAGCACCACTGTTCGAAAAATCTGTAAACGTCAAGTCCGTATATTAATTAATGTACCCACTGTCAGATATTGATAAAATATTTAAATTAAATATTATGAATAATTACACCGTAAGGCGTAATGAATCACAAATGAAAATAATGTTAAAGTTTGAGTATTCAAAATAAAATTTCTCATTATAAGTAAATTTAAAGAGTTAAAAGATTACACCGTTAACTGAAAATACAAATTTTCTTTTTATATTCCACAATTAAAGCTTGACGAATAATAATTTATTTTGTATTCGAATACATCTTTTGAATGGAAAATTACACTTAAAAACCTTGAATATCAATATTAGTTAGAAATAAGTACACCGAAGCATTCAAAAATAGAATTTGAAACCCGATAAATATAAGTAATAGAGTCTCAAATTAACAAAGTAATTAATAACTAACACCTTTCTTCTAAATTTATTCATTTATTTCTTAAAATTGCATTTCAAATGATAAATGCTTGACCGTGAAACATTATGTTTAAAAGAAATAGGAATGTACCAATATAATTTTAAAGACCGTTTAGAAATAAATTTAATTCACAAATCACTTTGAGATAACAACTGTTGTGATTTCCAGCTTTACCAAAATTTGTTTAAGGTTTGGGCAATTTTTCGCCTAAAACTCCTGGGCTAAAGTGGGCATCCAATTTATTGAAAGACATCTATTACATATTGTAGCGTTCATGATGTTAGAAAATTAAATAGTGTGAGGATTCGTATCCCTTACCTCATACTGATTCTATATCAAATTCTCTTGGTACAGCTAGGTTCTTATCTTCCATAGATCTATCTAAAGTGTTTTGACAAATTGCCTTAGAAAAAGAGTCGTGTGCAAGAACTGCATTCACTATTCCAGGTGAAGGTCTTTTTGAGTAATGCCGATGGGTCTTATTAATAGTCTTCAGACATTGCAAGGATGTATGGAAAGAATACCCAGTCCCTCTCTTTTAGACGAACAAGTGTTCGTATATTTAGATGATTACTATAGTTGCGTCTCCAGATTTTCAGTCACATATGCACATATTAAATGAGGTTGCTCAAGGATTAAAGGATGCTGGTTTCACTATTAATCGTGATAAATGTCAATTTTGACGACCTTCTCTTTCATTTTTAGGTTTTGTTGTTGATCAACATGGTCTACGTACTAATCTTGAAAAAGCTTCAGCAAGTGTTAGCTTCCCTACCCGTAGGAATACCACCGAAATAAAGCGTGTTTGTGGTCTTATAAGCTATTACCGTAGATTTATTAAGGGCAATGCCCATCTTTCAACCCATATAACTTCTCTTTTGAAAGGAAAACTGAATGCTTCTTTCACAAGCGAATTATCTCGCGTCCTTATATCTCCCGATAAGAAATGTTACATTCAGGCTGACGCCAGTGATTTAGCTGTCGGTGTAGTATTGTTTCAGGAATATGGTACTTCTGAGCACACAATTGTTTTTGCAAGTTGCACATTAACTGAAGCTTAGAAGTAACATGAAGCTACAGAAAGAGAACTTCTCGGAATTATTTTTGGTATTGAAGACTTTCGTGGATACGCTGAAGGTACAGAGTTTACCGTTATTAAAGATTGGTCAGCAGTTCATGACGCAACTGATCGATTAGCTAGATGGAGTTTACGTTTGTCCCAATTTACGATGGATGTTCAGCATCGTTCTGGTAAAAAATGTTGTTCTAGATGCCTTGTCTCATGCGATATCTTATCTCGATATGTCAACTACTAGTCCCGATAAATAGTATACAGATATGGTTGAGAAAGTACTCCAGATCAGTACCCGAATTTTCTTGTACATGATAATTATTTCTTTAAGTATCTTCCGTCTACGTTTCTCGTTGAGTCGAATATTTCCGATTGGAATCTAGTTATACCTTTAAATAATCGTGATTCTATATTAAAAGAATGTCATGATGATACTACTGCTACACATTTTGGTGTTTCTATGGCTAGAATAACTAAGAAATACTATTGGCCTAAGTTAAAGTTATCTGTTAGTAATAAAATACTTATCTTTTTTTGGGTTTTTTAATGGTGTATGTTAAATTATACAATCTAAACGTTTAAAACCTTAGCCTGCTATTAATATAACTGTTATATTAATAGCAGGCTAATATTTATGTTTTAATTTTTCAACTTTGACAAAATTGTTTCAACATCTCTAACAATTTTAATAGATATTACTACTGACGAAGATAACTGTAAGTGTTATCGAAACGTTTAGACTGTATAATTTAACATACACCATTAAAAAACCCAAAAAAGATAAATATTTTATTATGTGTAACAATGGTGAAAGTTTAGATTTTCATATTATCTGTTAGTAAATACATTAAGTCTTGTAGCATTTGTGTGCTCACAAAGTAGAGAATTTAGCCAGTGCCGGATTAATGGGTAAAGAGAAAGGTGTATGTTTTCCCTTCCAAATGGTTAGTATGGATATTATGGGTCCCTTCCCTCGAATTGAAAATCGAAATACGTGTTTATTTGTCCCTCAAACATTTTTGTTCGGTAATGGATCGCAATTTGTTTCCAAATAATTTCGTACATTTCTGAAATGTACAGCATTTGTAGTATAATGATAGGTACCATCCTCAAGTTAACCCCACCGAAAGAGTTAAAAGAGTTATTGGCACTGCTATTTCCTCGTACATTAAAGACATTCTTCGCGAGTGGGATGATCATATTTTCGTGATTACCCAATCAATTCGTATGGCTCGTCATGAGTAACCCAAACCCCTTAGTGTTTTTAATGTTTGGTCATCATGTCCCAGTGACAGGAGACTCCCGATCACTTAGGTAATGTACAGTTAGCAAATCGTTTGTTTGATCCAAAGAAAATGCATTTCTTCCCGAACTATATGGTGAACTCAAGCAAAGATGGCATAAAGCATATCTACGAAATGAGAAACAATACAATGTGCGTAAACCTCCCTTAATTTTTAATAATGGTGATATGATATGGAAGCCAAATTTTACCTTATCGATGCGAGTAATCAGTATTCTAAGTAACTTGCCCCGATATAGGTTGCTTGTAAAGTTATTCAGAAATTATCTCCTCTCGTTTATGAACTTCAAGATTTGAATGGAAAGAATGTTGGTCAGTTCCGTGTCAAAGATTTGAAACCAAATTTTTCGAATTTTGAGTAAATTTGTATGTAGGCAAATGAGGTTTATTATAGTTAGGTAGGATTGGTCCACATGTTCAGTTATAGTTAGCTGATCCTTTTAGATCTAGCTCAGCTTCAATTGTATCGTCGAGTTTAGTATATTTTCTGGTTAGTATTGTTACAGCGTGAGTGTGTCTGTGAAAGCAAATGTAGTAAGGTTGTTGTATGTTTTGGTGATGATAGTATCACGATTTGGGTCGTAACTCTTCAGACATTTTGTCGCGTAGTTTAGAATTCCCCCGAGTGTTATTCTTTTTTTTTGTCACCGAGTGGCATGTGTAACGTGCCAATTTTTGGCTATCATTATCTGAATGAGAGTTTTGTATTTGTTTTGTTATTTGCAAATATATTTACATTATTTGTGTATATTGAGAGCGTATTGTGGTATTTCATTTCTTCCAACAATTAAATGTTGGTGGGTATGTTGATATTTTCTCCCCAGTGTATAAATACGAGTATCCGTGTATATATTTTAAAGGGTATCTAACTATATCAATTTTTTACGTATTTGAGATCATTTCGGTTCCTTCTGCCTTCCAATACATATCGCTAAGTTTACTTCCCTGCATAAGGTATGCAACCGCTTTAAATACCTGGTTTGTATTAATTTATTATGTCTAATACGGAAAATCCGCCTCTTGCGTTAAGGAAATTTTGTACAGTTTGGAAATGGAAAATATATGCTTCTATTTCATGTTGAAGGAAGCGTGGTAGATAACGCCACGACTGGTGTTTAGTTACGCATACTATTTACTTAATGCTCACTCTAGTAGCTACATATCTGTGCTCGCTTGAACTGGGTAGTGGATACCTTACCCATATGTTGATGTTTTGCCTTATCGTATTGTCAAGAAAGGAAGTTCTCTACTTTTACATAACTTTTCTTTATCAAGTTGTAAATCGAAATAAATGTAAAAATTAAATCAATATGATTGAAAATGCTTATGCTGTATTATCGATATATTACAGAAGCGGAGTGCTTTGGAATTTTTTTAAGTTAATATCTAGTTGTCTATTAATCTCTATCTGACATGAAGTTTTAAACGTCTGTTTGACATAGATTATTGTTTTTACAATGTTGCCTATTTTCATAATGAACTTATTATAAAAGAGACTGCATAATTATCCTAAAAAAATTGTTATTAATATTATTTCATTTCAATTTCAATTTTGTAGGCTGGAAGGTCGTGTGTTGTTCCACACCAGATATTTTGCAATTACAATTAGAAAAGCAGTAAGTACAAGTTATAAGTTGTCCCACAATAATACCGTTCGTGAATAATTATGCTAATTGGAATAGAACAAACTTTAACTACGATTCGATTTGAATAAGAGTACAACTTTACCTGCCACTTACGTTCTTACGTGATCACGCACCTTTATTGCCCTAATATGGGTTTAAGAAACCTTTCAACTATATAATGTGGGACGACCTATACGTATAAAGAGATTACTCTCAGCAGTAATAACTATTAAATTCATTCAATAAATTAATCACTAAGGCATCAATTTCGAAAATGTAAATTTGAGAATTAATGTAGAATTTCTCTTCTATACACAACATTAAAACTCGTTGGTAATTCATAAAATAATTATACTAATGCAGAAAGCAGATACAAATGTAATAAAACTCGAGTACTTTAAAAGATACTATAAAAGCAGGATACAGATTGAAATGTAATAAAACGAAAGCAATTTTAGCAGACAAACGCTGCATAATATTATTACGTCTTTCTACAAGAAATTACGTCGATGTTCTACTGTACTCAATCTTCAGTAATTACGTCTTAACTTATAAATACAACCACAAGAAATAGGTTTGCTAGTACAGCTTCGATCCCCTATAATGAATTCCTTAACTTAAAGAACTTCATAATTATTTAAACTAACAGGTGATGAACATATCCAGCGAAAAGGTAAGATACAGGATAACGTTACATGTGCCGTGTGTCACGATTGCGTTGTTTAGTTGTTTCTTAAAGATATCGCTGATATTATCAAAGATAGAAGTTCGCAGTTTTTACATTCACGTACTCCTTTCTTGACCTAGATTTCATGGCAAAATCGAAAATTTGTTATCTTCTTTTGTTTCAGGCTTATAGTCAGACGTCTATATCTACACCTTTTTCAAGGTCTTATACCTCGTTTAACACTGTTATACTGATATATTTCGTCAACGGTACTTATATATTACGAATCGCCAAATTCAGTGGCGTGCTGAGAATTTTTCTAGGGGGTGCGGTTTTTGAGTAATAATATAAACTTGAATTTTTTTAACTGAAAATCATCGTTGGATTGGCAAACATCAGCTGTAGTTCTTTCGTAGCTTTTCAAAATATAATTTAAAATAGTCCCAATATAGCCGACAACATTAAACTTTGGCGGACTAAAATCAACTTGCTTTTAATTTGTTGAAAGTAAAATAAATGCCCAAAGAAATTACACTATAAATATCAATATTGCATACAAAGGACAAGTACAATCAAGAAACACTCCCTTGGTCACGGAGCGTAAACAAAAGTAATTCGACAAAACAAAAAACCTAACACTTAAAAAACTAAAGCTGCGTCTACTATTCAGCGTCTGTCGCTATTGTCAAGGAGGAGCAATATCAATTACTTCTTTTTCCGTAAGCATCACCAACACACACACACACACATACATACACACACACACACACACACAGAAACACACACGCACACGCACACGCACACGCACGCACACGCGCACGCGCACGCGCACGCGCACACGCACACGCACACGCACACGCACACGCACACGCACACGCACACGCACACGCACACGCACACGCACACGCACACGCGCACGCACGCACGCACGCACCACACAGATATATATATATATATATATATAAAACAATATTTAAACTAATGTTTAATTTTATTTATTACAATTCAATTAAATCCAACGGACTTTATTACTGCAATAAAAACAAACAAAAGCTTTCTGAAAAAGAAAAACGTTAAAACTACAATGGTATCATAATTTCTACCGCGACATTAAATAAAACTTTAATTTGCAACATTAATATACCAAAAAGAAAACAATGTTACTAGCGACCTTTCTCAATTTCCATTGTTTTGGTCCAATTCCATCACTATCAGCTGACAACTTTTCATTATAAGTGTTACACAAGTTAGCAAAATCCTGAATGGGCACGTTAATTTTAAATAATCTGATATAAATTCTGAAACACGCATTAAGCTGGATTTTTAACTTTTACCAAAAAAAAGTAGCACGTGATACTTTTCTATTATACTTAAAAATCACGGTAATACTGTCTACAACCTCCGTAAATCCACATTCGTGACATCAATATAGATTCTATAAATCAATAAATTCGAGAAAGTTTTTTAACAGAAAATCATAAAATTCGCTACACCCTGGGTTAATAAAAAGAAACTTTTTATTTCTTCTGATTAGCACAAGGCTAACTTGGAAATATTTGACTTCGCCTATTGAACCCGGAATTTCCCGACAAAACGATAAGATGGTATACGATAACAAATTTGTCAGCGAATACTTATACTTCAAAACCGCATAAAAGCGAACTGCTGATAAAGCACCGATATTGTACAATCCCAATCAAATTACGAAGCGCTTCACTTAACCATAACGACATGGCGGGGACGCCGAAAAAGAGCCCACAACACAATAATTCGCAAATACATCTGAATTGTTTTATACTTCAACTTTCACGATCCAAAAACTCAGCTCCAAATGCCCTAATGAATTTCACAGATTTCACCAATCATAAAAAAGAATTCCTTCAAACCGTAACCGCGGTAAAAACGGAAGATGCTTCAGAAAATATTTTAACATACTCTGTTTTCATCGCTTCTAAACTTTGGAAAATCGACTCTAAACTAACGTATTATACAAACCACAGTTATTATCTTCTTGTACTAATTTATCAAAAATGAATTCCCCATCATACAGTCGCCCAAATTCTAAATCTCCAAAGCTACGCTTTCGTAAAGTAATTTTAACTACAAAGAAGCAATTTCCAATGACGTAATTTCAACCCAAACTAAACTATAAATTAATGATTACTTAAAAATACGATCATGCCCTATTTACAAAACAATATTAATTTCCTATAAAATTCCTTTTACTATTTTGCTCTCACCAACGCGTGTAAACATAATCGTAATTTAGAAACTTAAATGTACTTACAAACAAACAAATCGAAAAATATGCCATTCACACAAAACTGGGAACTATATCCTACTACAATTTGCCATAAAACCACACATCGCCAAATAAAGCAATAATTTGTAACTAAATTAGTGCTTCCTAAACTCTACACTGGAATATACCTAAATTTTCGACAATCTAACACGACAAAATAAAGAATTTCTACATATAGTATTTCAAATATCTTAATATTCGAAAAAATCTACCGCAAATTTCAACCACACGTGGCATAAAAAAGATGATTTGTAAAATATAAATTAGCGATATGGATGCAAGTAATGGTATAATCAAATAAAGTAGGGCTGGTATTTTTGATTGTATAATGTTCTTAATAAAAATATAGCTTGTTATGCTTGTTGCAACTAACTAAATTACGTGTGATAATAGTTTATAAACGCTATCGTTTTGTTTTATTTGCGTTAGTCGGTTTTGGTTAATTTTTAATAACGCTTGTTTCATTTGGATCATATAAATATAACATTTCTGCAATGAAAAATTTCCATTTGAATGGATTTAACTTTAAATTTATTTTTTTTAATCGTTAAATACTTTAACTAAATTGTAATTAAATTATTTCCAAAAACAAACATGTCGTGTAGGACCCTTACCCATCGTGAAATCTGTTAATAGCTATGTGTAAAAAAACAAAATTTGAAAAATATATTTTACCTCACAATAAATTTGGAATATTACTTGTTTACCAAAGAGAACCTGTATTTTGTTTAATTCTCCATAATCTATAATAGTCCGTCATTTAGTTTTACTCCCACTTTTTGAATTTTTGGCACTATAAGTAAAGGTGAAGACCAATTAGATCTACTCTCTTCGATAAATCTATTTTTTAACAAATTATCTACTTTATTTATATCGGCGCGATACGTTTTATATGTAAGGGTTGGTCATTTCGTTTTACTTGTTTTCTTGACCTACATGGACTTTACCATTTTGCATAAGAAAAATAACCACATACCTTTTCATTTAAACATTTTAGGTTAGATCTAATCATTTGTCTACTCTGTATATTCACACCTCACTCTGATCAAAATTGGATAAATTAAAAAAATATAATAATTTAAATAATTGTGGCTTAAGATTCATAATTGTTACACCTTCCTCGCATTTAATATTTTGAACGAAAGGAACTAATTTCTTTAGGTTAATTGTTATACCAGCTGGAAACACCCTATTTGCTGTGTATTTCGGTAATATGACGCAGTCTTCCCCAGTTTCTATAATCACATAATTTATATAAGAGAACAGTATACTCGTCATTGTTTTAACCATATAAAGTTACTGTACAATTTCTACATTTATTAAAGCTGTATAATTATTGCAAAAGTCCGTCCCTTGAATTCGTCATGTCTCTTGTTTTAATTAATTACATACAGTGCTTCATTTACATCAAAATTTTCCATTTTTAATTTTAAATTTGTTAAACCCTTCGGCAGATATGTTTACGCCAATACCATTGATAGTAACTTTCTGATTTTCATTAATTATTTTATTCTTTATTAAATAATGTTTTCAGATTATATTAATTGAGCCTTTAGTATCTAATAGAAATAATCAATTTTAATCATTACATTGTAATGATTTAACCCATTTTAATTTAAAATTACATTCTCGAAAAACAGAAATTCTCAGATATTACCTTTAGTTATTGCTGTTTCAGTATTTGGCTAACTTTCACCCTATTGCTAAACTTTGTATGTCTGCATTAATTGTTATAATTATTCTGAAACGGTGACTGATAATTATATACATCTCGCTACATAAACTAAAAGATTATCAAATTATATAATTACGGTAATATTCGACATACCCTAGCATTTATACGCAAAAAAAAACGAAACCATTTATCCATTGAAGAGTATAACTTGTCTAAGTGCCACAAATTAAAGAATGAGATA
Source organism: Vesta saturnalis (assembly GCA_036346205.1). Lineage (NCBI taxonomy): Eukaryota > Metazoa > Arthropoda > Insecta > Coleoptera > Lampyridae > Vesta > Vesta saturnalis. Next base: position 1,214,555 of record JARFJB010000772.1, on the reverse strand, counting down.
TTTAAATAAAATAATAATAATTCATTATAACATTCTTATTTAAATAAAATATGTATTCTGTATTAAGTGTTTTTTAACTGTGGTTTCATATTAGTAGAGTTGATCGGCTTATTTTCCAGTTTCTCACTCTGTTTCCGTCATCAAGCTTAGTCCTGAGAAGGACTGTTCGCGCTTGAGTCGAATTCATGTGATATGATTTTTTCCCAAGCACTTGACTACTCTCAGATTCGAACTTGGTACCTTTCACGTACAAGTCTGATACCTTTACCGCTAAGCCACAGTAATCCAATATATATTTTTTAGATTTATATATATATATATATATATATATATATATATATATATATATATATATATATAAACTTTTTCATGGTTGCGCAGTAGTTTATTGCACATATTGCTTCGCGCGTTATTGGAATCCATCTAGGTTTCATTTCCTAAAAGTGTGGTAATAGACCGATTAACTCAACTAATTCTCTATTCTTCTGGATACATTTTCGCTTAATTACCTTATTTGTTACAGTTATTTGTATTTTCTATTGATAAAAACCGATCTATGCCGAAACATTAACATTCATATAAGTATAATAAACGAAAGTTAGGTACCTACATATTACGTGCAAAGGGACACCGAGCTGGTAGTGTAGTGGTGACACGACCTGCTTAGCGTTCGGGAGGTAGTGGGTTCGATTCCCGTTACCGTCTACCTTGTATGAGGTTTTTTCAGGGGGTTTTCCTCGTACACATGCGGCGGCATGGTCACTGCGTATATGCACACCATGTGCGGCTACTTAGGCGAATCCTGGGGTAGTATTTCCCCGCTCAGAACCTTAACTACGTTCCTTCCGATCTTATCCTGATCATATCCATCCTTACTCCCACAATACATATATACGTAATGTATGTATGCTGTGAATCCATGATTGTGGCTGAAGGAGCTTGGAAAGCTCAAACAGCCCGCCCTCCCCCTTGGGGAGGGAATGAAATACGTGATCTTTCCTTTCCTTTTTTCAAAAAGGACCTTCGATACACTTGATGATTTTGAATGTCTTTTTACCTTTCTTCAAAACATTGACGATGTCCTGTCTACTACTTTACTAAAGTTCGCCTTTACGCTTACCGAGGCCGGATTTTCTTTTGAAATACGTATCCAACAAGTTTTAGATATGTTTAGTTTAGAATCAGCTTCAATCATTTTTTCAATATCTTCTGGAATAGCCACAACCTATTTGAAAATCATTAGTAACACTCATTTCATAATTATATAATTCAGATACTAGTATCAGAAATATGTAGCCAAAAATTATAAGTTAAATGCTGATGGCTGTAAAACAAATCACTATGTGTTAGAGTTGATATAAAAATGGCCCGTTTTAAATCCATTCGCAGAACTAAAGTGTCACTAGCTAGATTAAACCGTGTCGATTTTTAACTGCTCTTTTGCGCTTTCTGGTTTTATCTTAGCAATTGTGTAATTCACGAAAATAGTTTCTGCTATAATGGCTTTCTTCTTTTGGAAAAATCTGTATATGCCCTATCAACAGCGCTTGAAGGTGTCTAGTTTATTTTCTAGGTTTATTCCTCTTCTGTTTTCATCTTCTGAATAAGTCCTTGTATCTTTCTAGTGCTCAATCCAGAAATATTGGAAACATTTTTTCGGCGTGCTTGAACATATTTTTCTTTACAATCTGGCACAATATAAAATACACTTACTTTACGACGACATTCCAGGAAGTCATCATTTATGTGGCCAACTTGTATTAAACCTAATAAGTATTGTTATAGACGAAAATGACAGTAGAATCGGAAGTAAGAGATAACAAAGGGGCCTAAAGCTCAGTAGAATAAAGAGCGTGGACGTGTTATGAGATTAGAATAAGACACAATAGGGGAAAGTCATATATGCGAGAATGATTTCAAACATTCACATTTACCATAAACTAACTCTCAAAATGGGTAATAAACAGTCCAACGATGCCACTGCAATCCAAACTTATTTCTGGAAATAAATATAGAGAATTAATCGTAACGCAAAATACATTTTCACTTTCTTTCTGACTTTCTAAAATATTAATAAAATACTTATCTTTTTGGGTTTTTTAATGGTGTACTTTAAATTATACAATCTAAACGTTTCGATAACACTGACAGTTATCTTCGCCAGTATCTATTAAAATTGTAAACAACTTTGTGAAAGTTGAAAATTTTAAACATACACATAAGCCTGCTATTAATATTGCAGTTTGAGAAACGTATAAAGCCAACTATAGAATTTAATTTTAGTAAAGATTAATTAGGTCATTAAAAATTAAATATTGTTAAACTGTCTTAAAGATGACAGGTCAGAACACAGTCTAACGGCAAAGGCTAACAATGAAAAATGTTAGCCAAAAAACACATTTAACAAAATTTAGCCAAGTTATTATGTAAGTGTAAAGTTGTGAAAAACTTAAATTTCAAAACGATAGAAGCATTCACAAATATAAACAGGTAATTTTTTTAATTTTACAGCAAAAAACCTAGACATACCAAAAGTCAAAATTAAAATCAAGGTCAAGATGTATCAGTATTCCTTTTTTTAATTGTAAGATGCCAAAACCTATTTAAACGGAGATTTTCTTCTTGTCTATTAAAATTATTAGGGTGTTTATATATTTCAATAGCTTCACGTTGCAAACGAACATAGTAATGAGTTTGTCTTAACAATATTTCCATATTGTCAAATTGAATGTCATTATTTAGATTATTCAAGGTAGAATCAAGTAAGAGATAACAAAGGGGCCTAAAGCTCAGTAGAATAAAGAGCGTGGACGTGTTATGAGATTAGAATAAGACACAATAGGGAAAGTCATATATGCGAGAATGATTTCAAACATTCACATTTACCATAAACTAACTCTCAAAATGGGCAATAACAGTCCAACGATGCCACTGCAATCCAAACTTATTTCTGGAAATATAGACAATTAATCGTAACGCAAAATACATTTTCACTTTCTTTCTGACTTTCTAAAATATTAATAAAATACTTATCTTTTTGGGTTTTTTAATGGTGTACTTTAAATTATACAATCTAAACGTTTCGATAACACTGACAGTTATCTTCGCCAGTATCTATTAAAATTGTTAAAGCTCATGTAAACAACTTTGTGAAAGTTGAAAATTTTAAACATACACATAAGCCTGCTATTAATATTGCAGTTTGAGAAACGTATAAAGCCAACTATAGAATTTAATTTTAGTAAAGATTAATTAGGTCATTAAAATTAAATATTGTTAAACTGTCTTAAAGATGACAGGTCAGAACACAGTCTAACGGCAAAGGCTAACAATGAAAATGTTAGCCAAAAACACATTTAACAAAATTTAGCCAAGTTATTATGTAAGTGTAAAGTTGTGAAAAACTTAAATTTCAAAACGATAGAAGCATTCACAAATATAAACAGGTAATTTTTAATTTTACAGCAAAAACCTAGACATACCAAAAGTCAAAATTAAAATCAAGGTCAAGATGTATCAGTATTCCTTTTTAATTGTAAGATGCCAAAACCTATTTAAACGGAGATTTTCTTCTTGTCTATTAAAATTATTAGGGTGTTTATATATTTCAATAGCTTCACGTTGTAAACGAACATAGTAATGAGTTTGTCTTAACAATATTTCCATATTGTCAAATTGAATGTCATTATTTAGATTATTCAAGGTAGAATCGGAAGTAAGAGATAACAAAGGGCCTAAAGCTCAGTAGAATAAAGAGCGTGGACGTGTTATGAGATTAGAATAAGACACAATAGGGAAAGTCATATATGCGAGAATGATTTCAAACATTCACATTTACCATAAACTAACTCTCAAAATGGGTAATAAACAGTCCAACGATGCCACTGCAATCCAAACTTATTTCTGGAAATAAATATAGAGAATTAATCGTAACGCAAAATACATTTTCACTTTCTTTCTGACTTTCTAAAATATTAATAAAATACTTATCTTTTGGGTTTTTAATGGTGTACTTTAAATTATACAATCTAAACGTTTCGATAACACTGACAGTTATCTTCGCCAGTATCTATTAAAATTGTAAACAACTTTGTGAAAGTTGAAAATTTTAAACATACACATAAGCCTGCTATTAATATTGCAGTTTGAGAAACGTATAAAGCCAACTATAGAATTTAATTTTAGTAAAGATTAATTAGGTCATTAAAATTAAATATTGTTAAACTGTCTTAAAGATGACAGGTCAGAACACAGTCTAACGGCAAAGGCTAACAATGAAAATGTTAGCCAAAAACACATTTAACAAAATTTAGCCAAGTTATTATGTAAGTGTAAAGTTGTGAAAAACTTAAATTTCAAAACGATAGAAGCATTCACAAATATAAACAGGTAATTTTTTTAATTTTACAGCAAAAAACCTAGACATACCAAAAGTCAAAATTAAAATCAAGGTCAAGATGTATCAGTATTCCTTTTTTTAATTGTAAGATGCCAAAACCTATTTAAACGGAGATTTTCTTCTTGTCTATTACAATTATTAGGGTGTTTATATATTTCAATAGCTTCACGTTGTAAACGAACATAGTAATGAGTTTGTCTTAACAATATTTCCATATTGTCAAATTGAATGTCATTATTTAGATTATTCAAGGTATGGTCAGCCACCGCAAACTTCTCTGGTTGACCTAATCTACAAAATCTCATATATTCTTTACGTCTTGTATCAAAGCTACTTTTTCTGGTTCCAATGTATACTTTTCCACATGACTTATACACTCCGGAAGATGATAATGGGTTTGAATCATCTTTAAGTGATCTTAAATGTTCTTTAATTTTTCTTGTAGGTATAAAAATAGTTCTGTCATAGTTAATTAGGATTTTTTCAAGTCTATCTGTAACATTAGCTATAATAGGAAGAAAAGTAGTACCAACAATAAGAACTGGTTTTTCTTTAAGGTTACGTCTAGAAGGTGTAATAACATTATTATTATCTGTAAGTGAATATCCAATATCTTCTAAGGATTTTGTTAAATATTTATACTCATCCTTCAAAAATTCAGGGTCACAAATTCGTTTTGCTCGATCTACTAAAGATTTAATTACACCAATTTTTTGACGTGGATAGTGGTTGGATAATTTATGAAAGTATCTATTTGTGTGTGTGTGGGCTTTCTGTAAACCTTAAAAGATATTGAATTATTATTTTTAGATATTAATATGTCAAGAAATGGTAAACTTCCATTAGTTTCTCTTTCCATGGTAAACTGAATACTAGGATGTATACCAATTATAAAAACCAAAAACTCATGCAGTGCCTCTTCTCCATGTCTCCTAATAACAAATGTATCATCTACATATCTATACCAAAGTGAAGGTTTTTTAGGTGTATTTTGTAACACTAATGTTTACAATTTTTCCATATAAAAATTAGCTATAACAGGACTAAGGGGACCACCCATTGCTAAACCATTCTTTACTAAAATTTAATTCTATAGTTGGCTTTATACGTTTCTCAAACTGTAATATTAGCAGGCTTACGTTTATGTTTTAATTTTTCAACATTCAAAGAATTGTTTGCAAGATTTTAACAATTTTAATAGATATTACTACTGACGAAAATAACTGTAAGTGTTATCGAAACGTTTACATTGTATAATTTAAAGTACACCATTAAAAAACCCAAAAAAGATAGGTATTTTATTATGTGTGATAATGGTGAAAGTTTACATTTTCGTATCTCAGACCATTATAGGGAGGAGAAAAATTAAGGAAACGTAAAGCACAATTAAATTAAATTATCAAGGCACTTTTTTATTACGATGCCGAGACCAAAAGATTATTCCAAAGTTTATCTACAAGGTGTCTGGAAAAATGTGGAAAACCTCTCGGATTCAGATAGAAGATGAAAAAATAACATGACAAGTTCCTATAAATTTTTTTCCTCCAGACCCTCTCTACGGAGATGTAAGCCTCTAAAGGACGCCGCTGGAAATAAGTTTTTTGAATAACTTTTAAAGTACTTGATATAATTTAATAAAAATTCAGTGCGATGGCCACTAGTAAGGGCCATCTTTATCTTTGTCATACAGGGTGTTAAAAATTTAGGCGTTAAGGTGTACAACTTAGGCCATCCCTGATAAACTAAACAAGCTAAACATGTTTCAAGGATACTATTTTAAGAGGCCATCATACTCAATTTTTATTAAATTATGTCAAGTACTTTAAAAGTTATTTAAGAAAAACTGATTTCCAGCGGTGTCCTTTGGGGGCTCACATCTCCGTAGGGAGGGTCTGGAGGAAAAAAATTTATAGGAACTCATGTTATTTTTTCGTCTTCTATCTAAATCCAAGAGATTTCTCACATTTTTCCGGACACCCTGTATATTAAAAGAAATTTTAATAACAAATAAGCTAATAATATTTACAGAAGAACTGAAAATGCTCTTCTACGTAATCAAATACATATAACTAGGAAGTTATATGTAACACCGATAGAAATTTTTTATATTTACATTTAAAAATTTCATCTATATTTAATAGAGAAGATTGGGATAAAATTGATTCTATAACGTTTAAATCTATGGAAATAAATGTTGACACCTCATTTCAACGTCAAAAAGAAAAATTTAATAAATTATACAAACAACGAAATAATAGACCATCTACTGATTATAAAAAAAACAGTTATAAACCTTTCTGATAATGTTGTTTCAGAATACGCTATTGAAGCGCTTTCTAAAGGAGGAAATTTTGCGACAACACCAAGAGTAATACCTTTTGAAGATATAATTTCCAATATCGAAAACCCCATTAAATCATTACCTTTTGATGCTGCTAATGAAGTTACATATAACACCGTTAACATATTACGTAAAACAAAACCTCCAAAGAGCAACCTATCCTTTCGTCAACAACGAGCTTTACTTGATCTTAAACGCAATGAAAGTATAATAATATTAAAATCAGATAAAGGTAATGCAACTGTTATATTAAATATGAACGATTATAACGTTAAAATAGAACAATTGTTGGAACCAGAGACTTATCGTGAAATAACAAAATATCCAACAAAAAAACTAAAGAACTGATTAAATTATTATCCATTCCTGAAGAAATAAAAAAGAAACTGTCTAACTCTGAAGCTATTTCCCCAAAACTATATGGTTTACCAAAAATCCATAAACCTAATATTCCTTTAAGGCCTATTGTTAGTGCAATCGGTTCTCCCACATATAGTCTTGCAAAACATCTTACATTTTTATTACAACCTCATATAGGAAAAACACCCCATTACATTAAAAATTCTGCCGACTTTGTTGAAAAAATGCATAGTTTCAAAATTGAAGAGGATGATATAATGGTTAGTTTTGATGTTGTTTCACTTTTTACAAAAGTACCAGTTTTACTGATTCGCAATATGGGTTTAGATATTACATATCTACTCATACATCCATACTATCCCATTGAGATAGTGTGCAACCTTAACATTTAATTGCATTAATGTCATATATTACTATCTACACTAGAAAATATTGGTATCAGAGGACTTGCTCTTAAATCATAGTTTACTAATCATAATACGTTGAAATTACTCACTACCAAGGTACTACTGCAATCACCATCAAATCAAATACAAAATCTAATGCTAAGGAGGTGTCGGAAGGGTGTATATTGGAATTACTATATTTGTTTTGTTTATGAATGATCTCTCGGTACATATGTCTCACATGAAAGCTTTAGTCGTACTATATGCTAATGAGACAACACTTCATGATAACCAATCAAAAATAGGTTTTATTCTGTTTAGACTAAATTATAAACTCACAAAGACTGAGTTTAACGTACAACTTTCCTGATTGACAGAATGAGTGAAACTAAACTTCTAGGGTCGAAAAATTATTGCATAGATTAAATATCAAAACTAAACTTATCCTGCTACCAAATCCACATTCTAAGAAAAGTGGTTGAATTAATTTTATTGTCTAAAGTTCAATAAATTATGACATACGATATTAGCTAGTGGTGTACAGGCACTATGATGCCACAAGTTTTTATTGCACAAAAAAAGTAATTAAAGCAACTGCTAATTCGTAGTTTGCAATTCTGTCTAGATTCCTTCATAAATCTAAATATTCTTGCCATTCCTGCACGTATACGAACGTTAATGCAAACTCTTAAACCGGATAAATCATGATTATAACACGCGGGGTCAAATTTGCAAAAACACCACCTCACTTTTACCGTAATTCAATTATTTATGGATTAGTTTATGAAATTTAAATTAACAGAAGGGGTTTATTAAATTATTTGATAAAGCAGCATTTACGCATTACTTCAGCGGTTGATACGGTTATTAACCATGTTTTGAGTAAATGAAAGAAAAGCATGATTCGCATTTAACGTCTATTAATGCACACCTGATTATCGAATTAGAAATTAGATTAACCACTTATATGCGATTTTAGTAACCATATTTCACATGTTTTTAATGAGAAAGATATTTAGTAAAGTTGATTTTACGTTTTTCTAAATTTTATTGATTGTTTGCAATTTTGAATTTAATTATATTGAATGAGTGCATTTATGAAAATTTAATAGTACTATTGAAAAATAAGCTAATATTTTAAAAGGTCAGAAAGTAAGTGAAAATGTTTGTATTTTGCGTTACGATTAATTGTCTATATTTATTTCCAGAAATAAGTTTTGACTACCTTTGGCCTATTATTACCCATTTTGAGAGTTAATGGTAAATGTGAATGTTTGAAATCATTTTTCAACCAACTGACATGATACAATTACCTCCGGCCCTCGCTATTGACTTTAAAAGGCATGCGCGACCCGTAGTGCGAATTGACCACGTAACATCCTTACAAGTGTTTCCATGTTTTGTTACACGTCCAATCCGCACTAGGCGTCGCGTATGCTTACATTATTAAGCGGGTTGCCAAGCCAGCTGTACTGGAAATGGGCGGGGTAGAGATAAGGAGTAAAATGATTGGATAACAAGCTCAAACACCTTACACTCACCATAAATTCATAACTTATACAGCTCAGTCCGGGAAAGATGTCTTGTCGCCACCACAATCTTAAATTTTGCTAGAATAAATCGTCTTACGCGTGATGGTAAATTAATCCTATGTGACTGTAGAAGATAGCATTGGATCCTACTCAGCAAATTTATACACTAACTTCTCAAAATCAAACACACTCCCAAACAAATCAACTAAAAACTTCAGAAAATTTAGTAATAGACGCGTTGTTGTAACTTACTGAACACACCCTGTATAAATTGAAACTCCAATTCATAAAAATAACTTATGTAGTTTTTAAAATGTCCTTCGTATATCTATAAATTTATATTTTCAACTGTTATAAAACTTTGAATATATAAGCGTTCCCAATTTAGAAAATTCTAAACAAAATAAACAATGAATTATTTTCTTAAAAAAACAATGTTCGTTAATTGCTGGGTAATTCAACATTAGAATGATTAGTGCTGGTATCATCAATAAAATTGTTATATTTTATTAATACTTTATCTTTGAAATCGTATTTAGACATTCAGTAATATGCTTAATCTTTAATACTTCAAAATAGTAATGTAGTCAGAATAGTGAAAGAAAAATAAGTACGTTGTTAGTAGTGTTCTGTTTTAATATTTCAAAGCTAAAATGAAATTTTGTGATCGAACTGGCTCATTACGCAATTTCTAATCGATCCTTAAATTCAAAAATATGCAAAGACTAATTTCGCTTATCAGAAGGTGTAACCGGTTAGGCACACGATCGACACAAATAAACGACAAAGTAAAATAAACAATGGATGTATATTGACAAATTCTGCATATAAATTATATACAATGGCGTGGTTAACAAAAGCCACCCAGAAATACGTACCATTAAAATTTCCTCTTTTCTTAAAACTAAACACAACAAAATAATTAAAGTTCGATTACCTTTTTAATAAATGAGCCGTACTTAATGCCACAATAAGAGTAAAGAGAAAAGAAAAAATGTATACTTAAAAGATAATCGTACTTGTTTTGATTCAATAAAATTCTTAAAGCTAATCCTTACCTATCACATTCATTAATCCTTTTCCGGTGGTGTAAATGTGGTCCATATGGTCTGCCTCAGGTAATCCTCTTAAACGTTCTTAGATGCACTAAGCACAAGCGCGAGTTGTAGCCGTATCCGTCCACGCACTCGGTTATAGCCACACGCGTCCGGGTAAGCGTCTCTTCAGCCTAACAACACATCGTCCTATACTGTGATGTTTGCCCTTCAAAACGTTTAATACAATCACCTTGGTATTGCTAATCATTGTACACATTCAATCTCGACGATGATCACTAATATTTAAAATAAATTACACAAACTTTTATTTCATTAGCTTAAATGGTTACCTCCAGGTCTCTTTATAATAACCTTAGGTCACGTGTCTCACAATCGAACACCAATAACAAAATATTCGCTGTATTAACTTCTAATCTGCCTAAGCAGATTTTATGTCTTGAAGAAAACCACTAATGTTTTCCTTCAACTCACAATGTATTACATTAGTTACTTGTGAATGTCTATACGATTTATCCCCTTAAAGGTTAATGCAGTGGCTAAACAGGCCCTGCTAAACTATAATTTTCATAAATAAACTCCAACAACTAACCATTCTGATGGTCATTAATGCGCGCAACTCGTACTCAAAAGCCTCAAACCACCTAGCTAACTTACCCTCCCTTCTAATCTAGGCACTCGCTTATATACCTTCTGTTCACCATATTGCTAACACGTCACAATAAATTCGCGCTAAACTTAAAATTTACCTATCGCTACTGAGCATTCCACTGTGTCTCTACCTCGCGTCACAATGTCCAACATGGACAATCACGCTACCCTTATACAACACTCGCCGCCATCTTTAATTTACGTGAAAATTTATAATACCTCTTCGAAAAAATCGTCTATCCTGCTATTCATTCAGTATATTCACCAGATCGTATCTCACCTTTCCATACATATCTTACATGTGCGCGGATTTTACTTCCGCTATTTCTACACGCAAAAATATGCATTCATATTCCTTACCGCACGTCAACATATCACAACCCACCCACTCACACGTCTACAACCACCTCTTTCAGTTCAAATTCCTCCACACACAGTAGCAAAGGACCAGTAATTCTACCAGTGTCGTATCAATAAAAATTTACCCAAAACATTATTTCTCAACCAAATTTAACGCTTTGAACGCGAAATCTTTCTATAACATTCAAATATTCCTTCATACTATAACTAAGGCTTCATTAAAAGTCCAGTGGCGTATCATTTACACCACTTACATTACGTATACACACACACAACAACAACAAAATTCTTTTCGCGCAAACTCACTTCAGTTGCACTCAAAACACGTTACATATGTTATCAAAATCCTGCACATACACGGTGCGTCAAAATAACCTTACAGTTTGATAACAGCTATACATGAAGGTAAGTAAGTAAAGCGGTTTGTAGTTTGATGGTAGTCTATTACCATTGTTTTTTATAATTCTTGTTTTTTACTTTATACTCAATTACACCCCTTTTCACTTAATAAGGTTAATTAGTTTAGTACAACATGGAATCCTTGGTAACTACTCGTACGCTAGTTAGACTACATGTTGTTTGTGGTTACTTAGTTAGTACCATTTATTTCTAGAATATGAGCAAAATCATATTGCATACTTTACAACGTTAACTTTATTTTATTAACTAATAGTACTACCAATTAAAGGTAAGATTAAACATTAATCAATGCTAATAATGTGTTAACAAATAAAAAGCAAATACTGTTACCTAATAGAATATAATACATCAAGCGAGAGAAGTGCATTGCTTTTCTCGTGTTAAAATTTGTACTCCAAGGGGTACAAAGCACCAAGGGAAAAATGGTATTTCGCTTCAGAGGTGTATCTATTACTTTTTTGCAATCGCGCAGATCTTTACCTAGATTTTAACCGATTTAAGAGCTGCCACTGCGTTAACCGGAGTATGTATTCACCCAGGCTAGCAGTTGGTTAGTTGGATTGAGCAATTGGGTGTGGACGGTAGACGTGCGGCAGCAAAAAAAATTTGGTTGAGGGGTTTTGGAATACGGAGAGAGTTAGGACGCTGCAAGTTTTCTTTAAGACCCTAAACTTGAAAAGGGCTTGAAAAAAACGAAATATTTTTGTGAAGAGAAGTTGTACATATTTTTAGGAAAATTGTAAATAGCAATTTATGTATTGTAAAATAAGTTTTTAATTTGCGAATAGTTTTCTTTTAATTTTTATTAATCACTCAGAATTAGTTGCAGTAGAAGTAATTTGGAAAGCGGAGAAAATAACTTGAATAAAACAGAGAGGTCGGTAGCAACCTAGTAAGCGTCACGAAAAATTATAATGTACTAATTAAATTAATTACAAGGGAAAAAATGATATGATACTGAAGGTACGTTAAAAACAATAAAAGTAAGCGTAACTAAAAAGTATAGTACTGGAGACACAAAAAAATATGGCCAGATGTGGATTATAGGTTAAGCGGACTAAGCGGCAGCAGGGGGCCCGTGCTTGCAAGGGGTCCCAAAAAAAGGCCGATTGTGTTAAAGTATTTTTGAAACTTACATTTATAATACGTGCATTCAATTTTTGAATTTTTTTTGTGACATCTGAAATGTTTTTACTGGATTAATTTTATAATTCACCTTTACATTTATATTTTCTATTTACGGCGCACCGTTCGTCGGTGGATAACATTGTTGCTATTGTGTTACTTTAAGGCTATACCAGCCAGCCATGTTTTCCATGGCTTTTCTCCATGCCAACCACGAACGTTTTGTGCATTTCGCATTATATCATATAAGTATCGCCTTTTATTTGATTACATATTTTTTGGAAAATTGCCATTGTTTACTCTCAATAAAATATTAATCAAATACAATCAAAATAGAATTAACCCCGGTTTACGAAATCCACCGGCATTGCGCTTTGATAAGATCAGAGCTTCTGCCGTGACGAAGACGGTAGCATACAACGTAATTAAGTAAGTACGTAAAACATATAGGTTGGCAGAGATACAGTATACTTTCTTTCCCCTGCCTCTTCAGGTGATCGCCTGTCCATCACATGCTGGTCGCTTCGTACCATATCTGCTGTTTCCTGTTCCCAAACCTGTCTTGTAAGCAGCTCCTACCCGATTTGACATTTTATGCGGAAATCAATGTCGCGACCGTCTCTTTTGCTATTATTTGCCTGCTGCTGTCAGTTCATGCAGCGCTTATAACCTGGATAAAATTACAGTGAAAAGTTTGGTTGTCTTTTCTGTCGTGCTGTATTGCAGTGATAAACATAAATACTGAACTTGCATAACATATATAAGTGAATATGATGAGTTTTTAAAGTTGCATTTACAAAAGTAGGGAAATCAAGGACGAAGAAAGGTGAACTATTTGTCCCACAGTTTTAGTCTTATTAGTAACCAAGTAAGAGCTGTAATAATTCCCGAGGTCAAATTCGCGAGTTATTACAGTATAATTGTTGATTCGACTCCTGATATTTCGCATGTAGATCAACTAACCTTTGTGATAAGATATGTTTCTTCATCTGGTGGTATAGAGGAATTCATTCCCATAGATAAACACACGTCATCATATTTACAGCAAGAAGTATTGCAATCATTAATAAAATACGGATTAGATATTAAGTACTGTCGAGGACAATCATTTGATGACACTGCCGATATGTCAAGAAAATACTCAGGTTTACAATCACGTATAAAAGAACATAGCCCAAATACAGTTTTCGATCCGTGTACTAATCATTCTCTAAATTTAATACGAAATTCCGCTGCAGGAGAATGTGGTTCTGCAATTCACTGTTTTATGTTTGTACAAAACTTATTTACATTTTTTTCATCTGCCAGCCGCTGGAAAATTTTCAACAAAAGATTAGATTTAAATGAACATTCCGTCTCAGTTAAAAGGATTTTATATACAAGATGGTCAGCAAGGGCAGATGCTGTATTGGCTGTGAAACTTGGTTACAGCAACATAAAAGAAGCGTTAAATGAAATTTGCAATTCAAAAGAAGAAAAAAAGTCACAATGATAGAAGCTAAATCACTTCGAAAAAAAATGGACAAGTACGAAATTGTTCTGACAGTAGAATGGATACAACTTTACAAAGGATTAATGCTACTAACAAATCACTACAATCAAAGGAATGTGATTTAATAAAAGGATCTATATTACTAAAATCTTTATCCTTTATCGATAACTTCAGGCAAGACTTTGATAAAGTTGAAAAAGAAGCAAATTGAATTATCAGATCTTTCATTCAATATAGAAGAGGGCCACGCATGCAGACGACAAAAAAGAAAACTGTTTTTTAATGAAAATGAAGAAGTCGGCCATGACTTTACAACAAATGAAAATTTTATAGTAAACTCGTTTTATGTTATATGTGATAATTTAAAGTCAGAACTATCTCTAAGAAGTCAAACATAGCGATTGTAGAGCCTTTCAGTATTTTTTTTTGTTCAGAAATGCCAAAGGAACAAAAACAGAAGTCAATAAAAAAATTGATGGATATTTACAAAGATGACATTGATGTTGATATACTCGAAGATGAATTTGAACAGTTTTCGTTTTTTCTGAAGCAAAATAAGGACACCATAAAAGCCATACCAGAAATCCACAAAGCCGCAAAAGAAATGTCATGTACTTTTCCAAATGTTGAAGCACTATGGGAGAAGGCAGATTAAATGATATGTGGATTTTGTATACAGGGTGAGGCATCTAAGCTCCGTTGGTTTGTATACGAAAAATGGTAAAATATTTTTGAAATCTTTTTTTTATTATCGTATAGGTTGATTAGGAGCACGTTTTAAAATTATTTTCGAATATGCAGGGTGGTCCATAAAAATTTTACGCATAAAAGTTATGAAAATTTAAATGGAACACCCTATATATGATGGCATATTTCGATTCTGTGGACTAAATGAAGGTCACTTACTCTTATAGTCCCTATACCTAACTCCACCTGTTGTCGAGATATTTCATTATTTGTGAGAATGTAGATCGAAATTTAAAAGAACTTTCTGTTTTACGTACTCGAGGAATTTTTTTTAAATGTTTTTCATTGTTTACTGAAAGCATCAAACTTTAAAATCCACCGAAGTTATTATCACAAATTTATACTGGGTATATAAAAACTCTAGTATTTTGACCAACATTAAAGCCAATTAACTTTCTTATTTTAAATGAAACACCCCGTATTTATCACCATATTTTTATTCTAATTTTAATTCCCTACAAAACTGTGTTAGGGTTCCCTATACCTATCTCTTACATATTTTTTGTAATTTAGGATTTTCTATTTCAATAATAATTTCATGCAATTGGTTCTTGAAAAGCAGGCTTTGACGGTCTTACTGTCACATAAAATAAACGAATCTATTGAAAAGTCATAGTTGGTGTTAATGTTAAATAATTTTAGCCAATCAACTTTGAGAATAAGTTTTATTAGGTGTATACCCACTATTTAAAATGGCTTGCTATTGTCGAATTAAAAAGTGCGACATGATCTTAGTAATTGAGAAATGCAATAATAATTGCTTGCTAGCATCTAGGGTTTACGCATAAATGTATCCTGATAGGCGTCATCCCGATAGGCGTTCATTAGTAAAATTATTGCAAGTTTTTCGAAGCACTGGAAGTGTATCATGCAAGACACGACAAAAGCAAAGGCCGGTTACGAGTAACGAAGAGAATAATTTTTCCGTTATGAAATATCTGGTAAAAAATCCACATACCAGTCAGCGGAGAACAAGTGAAGAATTTGAGATAAGTCATCGGAGCGTTGGAAGGATAATAAAGAAGAATAAGTTTTATCCATATCACATTCAATTACACCAAGAACTCTTAGAAGTGGATTACAATCGAAGGCTTGCATTTTGTTTATGGGTTTTAGAAAAATTTGGTGATAATGAAAATTTTTTTGATTTTGTGCTTTTTTCGGACGAATCAACGTTCCACAATAACGGTTTAGTAAACAGACACACATTATTATAGTGACGAGAATCCTAATTTTTTTAGAACTCTCGATAGGCAACACAGATGGTCCGTAAATGTGTGGGGTGGTATAATGGGAACACATGTAGTAGGTCCGTTTTTTTAATGACAATTTGAACGGTGACATGTTTCTCGAATTTTTAAGAGGAAATTTGCCTGTTCTTTTGGAACACATACCGCTTGATATTCGGCAGGAAATGTGGGTACAATTAGACGGAGCGCCGGCCCATTTTCATGCTAATGTTAGGGACGAATTGGACAGGCAATTTCCCAACAGGTGGATAGGGCGCGGCGACCCACAAAATTTGCCGGCAAGATCCCCTGATTTAACTAGTCCTGATTTTTTCTTGTAGGAATACATCAAAAATATTGTCTACCGTACACCACCAACCACACCCGACAACATGAAGGAGCGAATCAGAACAACTTTTAATTCCATAACTCCAAGCACGTTGAGAAAAGTGAAGGAGTCTTTCCTAGAGAGAGTTCGTTTATGTATTGAAAGGAACGGAAATCATTTTGAACATTTGTTGAAACGTTTTTGAAAGTTTCTCACTTATCAAGGCTGTGCTTATTCAATAAAACAATGTTTTTGTTATTTACCCAGTTATTAACGTCTTTCAGTCATTGTTAAGCTGTGTGTTCAATAAAACAATGTTTTTGTTATTTACGCAGTTATTAACGTCTTTCAGTCATTGTTAAGGAAAGCCTAGTCAAACGGTTAGATTATCTCGAGCAATAAAAGCTTTTCATCAAAACCTGCTCATAAAAAATCGAGTAAAAATGACATAAAATTAATGATTAAGTTAGAAAATCCTAAATTACAAAAAATCTGTAAGAGATAGGTATAAGGAACCCTAATACAGTTTTGTAGGGAATTAAAATTAGAATAAAAATATGGTGATAAATACGGGGTGTCCCATTTAAAATAAGGAAGTTAATTAGCTTTAATGTTGGTCAAAATAGTAACTTAGTTTTTATACACCCAGTATAAATTTGTGATAATAACTTCGGTGGATTTTAAAGTTTGATGCTTTCAGTAAACAATGAAAAACATTTGAAAACAATTCCTCGAGTACGTAAAACAGAAAGTTCTTTTGAATTTCGATCTACATTCTCACAAATAATGAAATATCTCGGCAACAGGTGGAGTTAGGTATAGGGACTATAACAGTAAGTGACCTTTATTTAGTCCACAGAATCGAAATATGCCATCATATATAGAGTGTTCCATTTATATTTTCATAACTTTGATGCGTAAAATTTTATGGACCAGATACGAAATGTTTAAACGGCTCTAATGAACCACGATAATTAAAAGGTTTCATAAATATTTTCCAATTTCGTAACAACCATGGTTAATGCCTCACTATAGAAGATATCTTAATCACATTAATACAAATAAAGTAATAGATTTTGCAAAAAATAAAGCAAGAAGAAAGTTTATATAAAAAATAGTTATTTTTTTGTTTTCCAGTTTCTTTAGTTGAATTTTAATGCTATGTTTCCGCAAGAAGTTAAACGAGATCTAAGTAAATTGATTTATCGAATATTATTTTTTATAATGTTTTAAATAATTTTAGTTGAACTAATTTTAATATATTTTATCAAAAATTATTTGAAAATAGTATATTATTTTTTGTTATAACCAAAATTTTGATACAAAACGTTTTAAATAAATTTGGTGCAAATTGTAGTGGAAACATGTAGAAAGTGGTTTTACAGTTGTTTAGAATTTTTAAATGTATGATAACAGAACATGAAATTGGTTCAGAAAACCTTTTTATTTTTTGTCGAATTGATTTTGAGGCCCCGTTATTCTTACCGCTTAGGACCCCCACTTGACTTGATCCGCCACTGATTAGGGGTGAATGCTTTACAGAAATAATATTCGTTTACGAAAAATGTCAAAGTTTAAATTATGAGTTATAGCAACAGAGATTTCAATTAAATTTAAATGTGAAACAAGTGAAATTTTACAATTAAATCGTTAAGTGAATCAATACGATATAATAAAAGGTACGTAATCTCAATGATTAATTTAACAAAGTGAATGATAATATTAAATCTCAGCGAACTAACAAGAAATCGACAGACGATGCAACCGGTAGGCGAAGCCTTCTTAAGGTGTAGATTACAATAATGGTTTCGTTTGTAAATAATAAATTATAAACTCTACTAATCTGACCTGTCGTAGTTGTTACGAGGAACAGAAACGGTAGGTGTAGAATGGAGACGCAACCCAGAGATGATGGATTGTTGTAAACTGCAGCAGAAATTGATACTAATTGTATAACTCGTAGGTAATAGATTCCTTTATGATTTGATGATTGTAATTCTCGATGTAGTAATTAATTAAAATATGTAGAAACGAGAATCGTGAATAGTAAATAGTTAATCGTGGCCTAAAATACATGGGTGAATCAGAAAAAAATTGAGCAAATGGTTTAGAACGTTAATGAGAGTTGATGGACGGCCACACAACAGACGTGCCAAATATTATCCGGAACTCCGAAATATAATTGTACAGAGAGGTAATTAATAAAACCAATCAATATTTAATATGTGGATGCACGATATTGATCCAGAACTTTCAGATTCAAGCACACCACACTCGAATTTTAAAGAAAATGCAAGAGAAAAACCAAAACCAGAAATGCTCAACCATACCTGACAATCAATGAAAAAATTTGACCTAGGGATCAAGGTATTGAAATGAAATTCAAATTGATATTACTAAAGACATCTATTATAGAAAATCTGACCTAAAATAAAATTTTTTTAAAAGTTTACTATTTATTAATGAATGAGTTCAAATTTTAATGTTAAATTAAAAATAGACCGTTACAGGCGTTCATGAGTAACTTTAAGTAATCATGATTGTTATGAATGAAATACGTATAATGGGAACTAGTTTGACTTTTAATGTCTATAAACATGAGTGAGTTTTTATCATTGTTTGCCTGGGGAGTGCAATTTTAGTCCCCGTTTTGTAATCATAGAAACGGGCTTTACTCTCGATAGTGCAAAAGCTATTTATTCACTTTAATATTCAAAAATAATGCATATTTTGTTTTTTAGTTTTTCGCTGGAAAGTAGTTAATGTTATTATAAGTTTTATTATGAACGAATAAGTTCAAAAGTAAAAACACAATTAAAAATTATTATTAATTTTATTAAATACATAAATAAAAAATTTACCTCGAGTAGGATTTGAACATACGACGTGTACTTTGCTAGAGTATCTACCATATCGCAGGTTCAAATCCTACTCAAGGTAAACTTTGTATTTACGTATTTAATAATTTTTAATTACATATTTAATTATGTAGTTATCATTTAAATGCAACGCTGATCTCATAACGTTTTCAAGGGGTAAGAAAGTTTGTGCAAATGACATTAGCTTTATGTTTGATATTAAAAGAAAAAAGTTTAATTAAGCCTTAAAATAGTCTTTTTATATGCTGTGAATTTAATAAAAAAAAAACAAGATTAATTTATTATCTTAATCGCATGTTACTCAAAAGCTTAATAACAGTATACATGTGTTTCTGACAAATTAAATAAATTTTTGTTAGAAATCATGACAAGGGAAGCTTATCTTTTTCCAAACATAAGTGTTATACTAGCTCTTTTTGTAATAGAGAATTAGCAGCAAATGAGTCGTAAATAATCTGCTGTTTTTGCTTTTCGATTTGATTGTGTCTATTTTGTAAAAAAGAAACGAATTTGCCTATTAAACAAGAACTAAAGTACAATACGAAACTAATTTTCTGGTTACAAGTTAAATGTCGGCGTCATGTACAAACTTCGAATTTCGAGTGTACCGCAACTAATCACTGACCCTTTCACGTAATTCCAATTGGTAATTAGCCTGGAGAACAATTTCGAGAATGCCTAAGGATTTCCGGTAATACATCAAATCTTTATCGTCTGGGATTTTCATCGCTGTAAAAGCTTATTGTATGAAAAAAAAACTGGATATAAACAATAAAGGCAAACATGAATTTAATAAGCGATAAACTAGATAAACTAAAATATTCTTTGGGTGTTCTAGACATAATCTAAATTTAAGAGTATTGAAAGTTTCGTATGCTCTTCAAATATTAACGTCAAGCGGAAGGTTTCGCAAACTTCAATATTGATTCGTAACTAAACAAAGTACACGGAAGTTTTCGCCCTGTATGTGAGTAAATCTACCACACGCCAAAGTTTGTTGGTATTTGTCGAGGCATGTATTTGCGCAGATGCAAGCCGGGTTATTTTATTTATTTATTTAACGACTAAACGACAGTCCTGTGGGAATCAGCGGCCGTGCTCTTAGGCCGCTTTAGACCACCCGCTTTAAGCGCTTTGAATACGCTAATTGCAACAAACGTTCAACCCTCTCTGCCTGTCAACGCCATAGTTCGCTTTATGCAAGAATTTCGACTTTATTTAATTAAAAACTAATTTGTTTTGTGATTGAATATCGATTTAATGGTTGGGGTTACCTCCAGATCACATACAGCGTTAATTTTCAGTTTGTTGAAAAGAGAAGACAAATTTATAAATATATTATGTTCCCCAGCTTAAATCCAACACATCATATATAGTATGGGTACTTTACCGATTGTAATTAATTGTAATGGTCCAATTCAATATTACCAATTTCGCTTTGGTTTTCATTGCAACATTAGTGTTGTGATGCTGCAATTCAATCAGATCCTTGTTAACAGTTTTCTACAATCTTATTTTATTTTTATTTAATTGTTTTAATGTGGATTGTGCTATTTTAATTAAATTCAGTAGTGACAATAGAAATTGTGTTTACACCTTACTACTTTTATTGCATTGGCAATCTTAACAATTTAAAGTGGTCTGTTTCAAATTCTTCAAAGAATATGCTTTGAATTTCAATACAAAGGTTATAAATGAAGTACTCACTTCTATGTCCACTGAAATGTAACAACGTTAATTAAAGTTCTAACATTCTCAAGCTATGTATTTAGATGTAGGAAAAAAATAAAATTAAGCGACTCCTTTGGACATCGATATTTAAACATCAGTATAATATTGGACAATCCTGAAGTAGTTCAAAATATTAGGATTAAATTACAACTGAAGGTTGTCCGAAATTAAATAACATGCACCATTGCACATAATAGCGTTACGAGATTAATAAATTCATGAATGATAATAACTGAAGTGCAGCAAGATAAACAAATAGAACATGAGAAAGGGTTACAGAATGTCTTGCTGTGTGGAATTCAAAAATGGCACCGTTGTAAATATAACACAAGGTTGCATTACAAGGTTTCATCGCTTTTCATACTTATTCCAGACCTACTATAAATGAACATTACTAGATGCACGTACCTCACAGTTCACGGTAGAGCTATAATCGTAATGGATGTTTTCAAAGTCAGTTCTATCTATTACCTGGCCGAAAGTACAACAATAAATAAATAATTAATAATTCACTTAAAAATTAAGTGTCACTTAATCTTTCGCCACCACATTAGGCGTCACTTGTAATGAACCAAGCTCCACTTTCGAAGCCAAATTGTATGATCTATGTCACACGTTGAGAGACAAATTGTAATGATTCTTCTTAATCTTTGTTGAAAGAAAACTGCTTAATTCTCTATTGTAACGTAAATACGATAAAAAAAAATTGTTTTTACCCAGGTAAGCTCCATAATATGTGGTTGCAATGTAATTGTAATTTACATTCAATATGAGATTATAAGAAACATCAAAATACATAACACTAATTTTACTTCTAGAACGCTCAAAACTCCTTTCCAATATCAGTTATTTACACAATTACATGCAATTTCTAATAGAAATTCAACTTGACTAACTCTGGTAAGGTGTCTTTAATTTAAATTGTGAATCGAGCTATCTCAATATCACTTTAATTGAACCACTTTAAATATAATTTCAATCGTCAACTCTAGTTACTAATATTTAGTAATGTTATTGAAGATTCAATGCATCGATAGAACGTTAATTGCGAATGAAGATTTAGTTAATTTAATTCATTTAATCTCTGGCTTTTGGTCATAAATCTTAATTTATATTCGAATTATTTATGAACTGGTGTGCTAAAACGCTTCCTCACTTAAGGAACAAACTTCAATGTTAAATTATACCTTCTGATCACTTAAAAATAAAACAATTGAGGAATTGAAAAATCTGTATTCATTTTTTGTAAATTAACTGTCAGATATATTGAATATTAATGACACAACCATTTTCAATATAAGTGGAAATTTTTATTTTTTATGAATTATATACTTCTTTCTAACTTAATATAGTGGTGCTATCTACTTTAATTTGTAATCAATAGAATAAATTTGACTACCCAACTCAATTTAAACCGTATGTACAATTTTAACAAATGTATTGTATGACGTTGCATACGTATATATTCAAATCTTTTTTATAAATCGTATCTACTACCTCCTATCTAGCTACTTAAACCATTTAAATATGCATTATACATTCAACAGTCGAGTTCCGATACAATTTATTTACTCTATCAACAATTTTAATAGATTTCATAAAAAAAATTAAATTTACTTTCAGCATGCGACCATTGGCTTATTTCACTATGATACAAAAAATAGAAAAACAAGATTTCCTGTTTAATCGAAATTAATCCAATATCAGGTATTCCTTTCGGATCACGGTATGCACAAACACTCGTAATATATTCCAAGTTAAGTGTGGTATAATAATGTTCCAATCTCCTTGAACAACAATTGATTTAATGTCAAATACCAATGTATCTCCCTTTCAATTATTAAGGCATACAACTGTTTTTACACGAGCCAGTAAACATCTCTTTTCGCTTACAGCCAAAAAAACTTTAAGTATATTTGAACTTCACCATTTCGTTGGACTGTCAACTTTCAATTTTAAAATTTGAACGTTTATATAATTTCAAGCTCCATGATTAAAAATGGCCGAAAATTTAAAGTATCAACGGTATCGTGTCGGTTTTAATCACCCAACTCTTTTATACCTGTCACGTTTCCAGCGTATCAATATATTCGATCTACCAATAAAAATTCATATACAGCACCTTTTAGATGGCCTTGGTTAAATTTATTTGCCCGTGCTTTCATTTAATGCAACACAACAACACAAATTTCAAGATTTCAAGAATTTGCTAAATGTCATATGAATTTCCAATTTAATAATTTTTTCAAGACTTACATATCCTAATATGCAACTATGTTTTGTACTTGATCAAAATCGACTATATTATCAATTTTTTAATTAAATTTATACTAAACCTTTAGTAAGAAGTAGTCTTCGTTGAACCTATTTTTACAAAAATATAAAGTATGCAAAAACTATTATTTTTAAAACTATTATGTAATCGTGATAGACCAAAACATGATCTTTTGAACGTTGTTTAATTCATTAGATTCTTAACAATTTGTATCAAGTGCTGCCATTCTTTGTCATTTCTCAAAACAACATGATTAAGGTTATACACCGCGACGGCTCGTTATCTTCTACCATTTCTCAATTAAATTTTTAATTTGTTATTGATGTAAATACCTACTAATTTACACTGCATTAAAATGTTTGAAATATTAACTTGTTGGCTTATTTTGAACTTGATTTCATGTTATATTTATCAACATGTTTTAATACGTTTGCAATTTATATTCAATCACTTCCAGTGGCGTAGTTTAATTCTTGAATATTTGAATTCTTGTTATAGGATTGATATTCAAATGCAAATAATGTTTATTAATTTAATGTACATTGCACTAATTTAATACAGTAAGTACTAAATTTATTTAAAACGTTACACCCAATATTTCGTAACTTTCGTTCTAAATATTCAATACACACAAAACACAAGTCCACATCCCCATTTACAAAAAATAACTTAAATTTTATTTTTGTTGGTTTCTTCAATCTATAATTATGTATATGGAAATATATGATTTCTATTTCCAAATATGAACGATATTATTGCGAATCGAATTTGCTTTATTCTAACGATTAGGCAAATTGTATTATTATTTGACGATACTGTTAAATTCTGAGCTTTAACAACAAGGTCAAATGCGAATGCAATATATTACTGCTTTAGTCATTCTCAAATCGAACCGATACGTTATATCGTTCTACGACGATTCACCTAAAAGTTTTTTTTTTTATGATTGTGGACCTGAACAGACTAAATAAGGCCTATCGTGCTAAAGCACTCAGGAACACTTAGGAGGATGGATAGAGGGATAATGAATTGCCAATAGATGCCTATGAACAGCTACCTTAAATTTTCTCATATCATAAGTGAGAGGAACACAGGAACTAGGGAGATCATTCCAGAGTTTAGAAGCCGTGTAGAAAAATGTGGATTGCGCCCGTTTGGTACGACAAGTGGAGATTTGTACTGCATACTGATGATGTGAATGAGCGAACCGAGTGTTTCTGGCAAAGATAGCCGGAGATGGTATCAAAGAATGTAATTCACCAGCACAATAGCCGTTGTAATAACGATAATACAAAGAAAGAACTGAAACCATCCTTCTATGCTCAAGGGACTGTATGTGAGAAGTTAAGGACGGGTCATTTATAAGCCTAATCGCTCTCTTTTGAATACGATCAACGATATCGAGAGCGTATTGGAGAGCACTAACCCAAAGGTGAGAATTATATTCCAGATGAGGCCGAATTTGGGCCTTATACAGCAGAAGGAGTTGTCGAGAGGTAAAGTACTGCTTAGATCTGTACAAAAAGCCTATTTTACGAGCAGCTGTTTTGGTAGCTGACAGAAGATGGTCAACCCATGAGAGATTTGAAGATACAGTCATACCCAACAGAGTAATAGAGTCTGAAAACTTAAGAACTGAGCCATTCATACTTACAACAGGAAATGATCGATCTTTTTGGCGGACATAAGGCAACACTGAGTTTTGTTAGCATTAAATTTAACTAGATTATTGCTTCCCCATTCGAGAATACGTTGAATGTCTTTGTTGATTGAATTTGCCATTTCAGCTTTAATTTCTTGATTTGACATAGAAGGTGGATTATCACTATGAGTAGACTGAGATGAACTACAGTGAAGAGTGCTATCGTCAGCAAAGCAATGGATGGGGTTAGTTGTTGAAGAAATAAGGTCGTTTATGTACAGCAGAAAAAGTGTAGGCGCTATAACGGATCCCTGTGGTACGCCCGCGTTAATGCTAACTTCTTTTGAAAAAAGCCATCAACTACGACACGTATTCGTCTTTTATCAAGGAAACTAGAAACCCAGTTGATGAGCGTATCATTTAACCCAAACGAGGTGAGTTTGGCAAGTAAACACTTATGCCAAACTTGGTCAAATGCCTTTGAGATATCTAAAGCGACTACAACTGTTTCACCGGACTGCTCTACTGTATTGTTCCAAACTTGGGTCACATATGAAAGAAGATCGCCTGTTGAACGACTTTGCCTAAACCCATATTGGTGGTCACTAAGGAGTTTGTTAGTTTCAAGGAACGTGAGCAGTTGCTGATTGATGGCTTTTTCCATGATTTTAGACAAAATGGAAGTGATGGCAATTGGTCTGTAATTTGAGGGATCGGTCTTATCACCTTTTTGGGAATAGGTTGAACATTTGCTAACTTCCATGATGAAGGAATTCCCAGAAGATATAGAGATCGTATAGAGCTTAGATAGGACTGGTACTAGTTCGGGGAACATTTCTTTAAGACAATAGCTGGGATACCGTCTGGGCCAGTCGCCTTATTGAGATCAAGCCTACTGATGATCGATTCCAAGAGCTTGTACCGAAAATGAATTGGTTTCATAACGTATGAAGAAGAGTTGACTAGGGGCACATCTTTTCCAGAATCATTGAGACACGAGTTTGATGCAAACAAATCCACAAAAACGTTGGCTTTGTCTACAGAATCAGCAACTACCGATCCGTCAATAGATGTCAGGGGAAATGAAGATGTTCGAAAGTTTTTACTAATGGCTTTTGCTAAAGACCAAAATTTACGACTGCCTAAAGGAGATGTAGCTAGTTCATTGCATTTTCGTTGTTCGAACAACTTTTTAGTTTTAGTGATGACACTTTTGCAGATATTTCTAGCACCAACGTATTCTACATGACTGTCAACCGATTTATTAGATTTCCATTTAATGTAACATTTATTTTTAAAGATATTGCATCAGAACAAGCCTTATTGAACCAGGGTTGGGAACGTGAATGACCTACACGGTACTGTTTTTCGGAATGTATAACTCCATTCCCATGAGGATGACTTCAGATACTGAAAGAGCGATGTCCGAAGAAGAGGACGACTTAAAACAATATTCACGCCATGGAAAGGTTGCAAAGAAATCCCGTAAATCACTCCATCGAGCTGACTTAAAACACCACAAGGTTCTATCGGTTTTGCGAACAACAGTGGAATTAGGTACAGTAGAAATGATTTTTATTAGACAATGGTCGGAAAGACCTAAAGGCGAAAGAACGGAAGTTTTATAAACAAGAGGGTTTGATGTAAGAAAGAGATCTAGAAGATGTGGAGTATGGTTAGGGTTATCAGGGATTCTTGTGGGTTCAGAAATCATTTGTGTGAGATCACATGAAATAGCAAATGTTTCTGCACTATGACCAGCGGATTTGTAGTAGATGAAAATTGAAGCCAATTAGAGTTATGAACATTGAAATCGCCTACAAATGAGATATCGCAAGATGGAAACTGAGACAGGAGATAGTCAACTTTCATACTAAGGTAATCGAAGAAGTCTTGAAAGTTGCTGTCATTAGGAGACCTATAAATGCAACAGTAGAATTTCACAAAATTAGGACCAGAATGTTTAAACCAAATCACGTCAAAATTTTTATTTTCTAAGGAAGAAACCCTCTTGCAAGCAATTCTGTCCTTGATGTACGCACATACGCCTCCTTTATATCGAAAGTTAGAGTGAAGATGGTATTGAGGAAATTGCAAGTCGGGTGACTCGGAGCTTTCAGAGGAGACTTGTGTTTCAGATAGAAACAATATATCAGGTTGTAATTGTTCAAGATGTTGGTGAATAGCATTAAGATTAGACCTGATACCGCGGATGTTGCAGTAGTGAATCAGAAAGTTGATACTTTCGATGACCGAGGTCGCTTGGGCCCTGCCCTCCCGGACATCCGAATGGGGCAGGATTTTACGTCCGGAATTTATAACCCTAGAAACCACAGCCATCTTATTTTTAATTTGGGACTTTTAATCCGATAGGAAGACAGTGAGGGCGAGAAGGAAGAATAAGGATGAGAATAGATTAAGGATGATGGAAAAGGTAACCGGCAGCCCTTACCGAGCTCAGAAAATCGGAGACCCAATATTAAGGAGCCCATGGTAAGGGTGGTGGTACCTCCCGGCTGGCATGTATACATGCCTACCACCTTATACATGCCTACCACCTTATAAAGTGTATTAAGATTTAAACCTAGGCTTTGCAATTTTTTCAAGTTAGTATTTGAATGTCTATTAACGTCTGTTTTGTCAACGTCGTCATTTTCATTATAAACGTATTGCATAATTATTCCAAAAAAATTCTTTAATGGTACGTAAACATTTTAGTGTTGCCGCTAGCTACTGAATTTTTCTATTATATTTAATAATACAATTATATATTGGAGTTTAACTTAGGACCAAATCAAGCTACTGAATTCTGTGCTTTTTGTGTAGTAAAGTTAATCTTAACATTATTGCAACAAATTGCTTCCTTTGGATTTAGTTTACATTAAGCAAACTATTTTTATTTTTGAAAAATATTGAACAAATTTCTATTTCGGAGACGAAAATGTTTGCTGATACTCTATTATTTAATTGAACTTCAAACCGAAGCTACAATTGTCTTTGCTTACAAATAAAGATAAGCAAAACTTACTTATTATCTGTTTATCTGTGGGTGTTCTCTTTCAGTTTTCTGGCTCTTTCTATCCCTTATCGATGACGTTTCCCTTTTTGGTGCTTGAGGACTGTGTTCTTAAAGATGTTACGTGATGCTACCGATTTATACCTACTACATGGTCACAATTGTCTTTGCTTACAAATAAAGATAAGCAAAACTTACTTATTGTCTTAAAATACTTATCATGTTTTAATTTTTCAAATTTGACAAAATTGTTTACTACATCTTTAACAATTTTTAACAAACATTACTACTGACGAAGATAACTGTAAGTGTTATCGAAACGTTTAGATTGTATAATTTAAAGTACACCATTAAAAATCTCAAAAGATAAGTATTTTTTATGAGTGTTAATGGTGAAAGTTTACATTTTCATATTACTTATTATCTGTTTATCTGTGGGTGTTCTCTTTCAGTTTTCTGGCTCTTTCTATCCCTTATCGATGACGTTTCCCTTTTTGGTGCTTGAGGACTGTGTTCTTAAAGATGTTACGTGATGCTACCGATTTATACCTACTACATGGTCACAGTACCCACGCATCCAGTACCTTACTGCATTCCTGACCCTTAAGGGATCTGTTGTGCTGGACGGACATTTCTAATTTATCTGTAACCAACTACGGGATTTGAACATTTATCATTTTGAACACTCTACAACGCCATGTGTTGTATTACACCTCATATTTTAATTCATTAGCCTTTCCCGTTGTGAATCTTTCAGTTCTTTAAGGTTGTTATGGGTCTCACATTTGGGCACCATTTTGTAATGGTCGCCACGTTGGGGGCTATTTTGTGATGGTTCTTTTTCAATCTTTCATAATTTCGAACTTATTGAGTAAAAATTTTATATCGTTTTTATGAAAATGTGAAACGATTCAACGTCAACTAAGTGATTTTAATTTATAAAGATAACGTTCATTAACTAACTTTACTTTTATTGTTATCACATTTCTGTCTGTGTAAATGAACTTCAATAATTTCTCAAAAAATTCCTTTTTCCTTTTATCGGGACGCTCCAGCTAGCTTAACAATGGGTTAAATGGTTATCGTTTTCATTCATTAAAATTATTCTCAATCTGATGTAATTAATTACCAGTACTTTGCAATTAATTGAACTTGCTTTCTTCAGTATTTACACACGCAGTGTTTGTATAAGCTTTTAAGATTTGCAACAGTCAATAATAAAAATCAATAGTGATAATATTTAATTAAGTTAAATTCTATATGCCGACTGTTTTGTTTACAGCATTATATAAAAATTATTCTAATTCTATGTTAGTATTTTTGTTAATTTTAACATGCAAAAACAATCCTTTACAAATGATCAACGAAATACATTTTCGTTCAGCATTTGTATTTAAACATACATTTAACAATAAATAAAACACACCAATTTCCGTTTATTTATACTATCAAAAGGTCTTACATGTTATCACTCTATTCGAACTGGTGACATAATGCTTGCGTTCTTTTGATCGGCGAAGAGGCTCAACTAGGTTGTATGACTGCCTCTCCGATGATGTCACACTATAGTTTTTACTTAGTTGTTCAGTTTTAACCACAAATAGCGTGCGCAACAAAATGCAAGCTATTTACAAACCGCGAATGCTCCCTTTATACTTTGATTTACCAATTTGAATCGATCACTATCTGTTATATTTATTGTTCACTATTTAAACACAATTGATTACGGCTCTGATACATATAAAACGCGTTATCTTCACTTATTACGTAACTTTTAATACGTATTTTAAATTATGGTGCATTCCTTTTTATTTCCGACAATTCGACAACAATTGCACTTTATATTATTTTAGCTTTTCCTCGCATTAGCAAAGAGAATATCATTTATAATTCGTTATCACTATATTAACTGAATTTTTCGTTATAATTACACAATATTAATTGCAGCATAAATCAAACTACGACAATCGCTTTTCACACGTTTGGTTAACTTCAATTCAACCTTGATCGCTTACTTAGTGCGACCCTCTCTGTTCGCTTACTTAGTGCGACTGACAATTAATACACCTCATTATGACAGCGTCTGTACTTGCTACCTTTTACAAAACAGTCATGTCCGCAAATTGCCGCGTATATTTAAAAACTTTTCAATTTACTATGCAAATACTCATCGAAACAAGCTCAAGCTTTTTATCTTAATATTGATTACGTTCCAATACAAATAACCAATAACCATTTAATTTCATCTAATAGCGCGAAATTTGAATTTCTAATGCCTCCATTATAGGTAAATAACCGTTTCTAGGTTCCAAATGGTCGCACACAAAATATCGTTAAACCGGTTTCGAACGCAAGTTGAGTGTAAGCTAAAGAAGAGATAAAGGGCTCTAAATACGGTACGGTTCATATTATACTATATGTATACAGCTTCTTAATTTATCTTACGCGTAACCATACATTAAAATTTACTCAGTTACTGCTACTTATTGAAATTCAATCTCAAAAACTGGTAACCTGATTTGCTTTTCCGACAGGATTTCCGCTAAGGA
This sequence comes from Vesta saturnalis, assembly GCA_036346205.1. Classification (NCBI taxonomy): domain Eukaryota; kingdom Metazoa; phylum Arthropoda; class Insecta; order Coleoptera; family Lampyridae; genus Vesta; species Vesta saturnalis. Next base: position 1,184,038 of record JARFJB010000772.1, on the reverse strand, counting down.
TTTATACCATTTTCCATTAATGTGTGTCTAAACTATTCCCTTTTTTTTGCTTAATTAAACGTAGTCAATTAATGTAAATGTAAAGCTTGCAAAGATTTTGTTTCTCTGGCCGACTTAAATTTCGGTTATAAAATTTTTGAAAATTTTGAAAAATTGGTTCGTTTCTCGATACGGTTATTCTTAAGGTAGACATCGGTTATACATTAATTGTTTTAGGGCTGTTACCATCTTCTATACGGCTGGCTATGCAGTCTCTTCTGCAAATGTATTCTACAAGCGAAACTCACATGGTTACATTTCTCTAAACGTGCATCCTGCAAAAACTAATGTTGTCACCCGCAGGTTTTACTGGGTTTAGCCTATCTCTAATGGTATATGTAAACCTCAAGACCACGTTAGTGAAAGTTATGTTTATTTAATTTACCGTTTATCAAATCATTAACGCAATATTGGGTGATAAGCATAACAGTCCGCTAACTTTTGAAACACAATAAATAGCATGTAGAGTTCACACTATATACACTTAAATTATATTCAACCCTGTCGTCCTGCTTGCTATTTGTACTCGAGTATCTAAAATATTATTGATGCTTTTCTGTTTCAAATATAAATTTACTTAACAATATTCACACTTAGTACGAAAAAACAGAATATTCATTTATAGTAATCGTACCTAAAATACCTCTCAAAAGTGTAAATATAAACATTAGATAATTCTCTGTATCTGTAAAACCCTGGGGTTTTCACTACACTTTAAATTGTAAATTCTTATACACCTTCACCAACGCTACCTTCGAGGATTTCTTATTTACTGGACAACTTCTATAATAAATATGCTGAAAAAGTAGCGACACTATTAATACATAAATGAAAAGTAGGTTTAACGAATGAGACCATCCAGTTTTCCCACGTCAGAAGAAATGAAGCCATTAACTTAAAAGGTTGACAATCAAATTAAGTGTAGCCAACTATTCTAAACTAGCAATTTCTCTTGATTCTATGCCTATTTGTCGAAAGGTTATGTGCCTATTACAAATTTTGGTACCTGTTCACAATAGAGCAACCTTTGTTGTAGCACCATTAAATAGATGTGAATTAAAAGTACTGAGTCGTCCTTCTTATTATCTTTTAGAACTTTGGCGTGTTTACATTGAGCTTGTTCTATAGAACCTTTGCCATCATTTTATTTACAACAGTTGAAAAAGTGGTCGGTAGGCTTAAAAAAATAATTCTAATAACTACAAATAAAACCGTTACTCCGCTTTCAGAAATGCTATTGGAATTAGTATTGACCATCCTCTAAGATTATGTGAAAGACATTGTTAACTGAGTAGAAAAATTGGCAATAAATCGAACTGTAAACAGCCGAAACTTCCATAAGTATTCTTAATTATTTGCTTATTAATCAATTTTACCAAAATTGCACAGACGTCGATGCGAAAGCATTAAGCGTTTTCTACGTCAGAGTCCCCTCCAGTATCACTGCTTACAGCAAATCCCAAAAATAGCGACACTACCAGAAGCCTTCCCCGCCTTCCGCAGATTTCTATTTAACCACACGGCGCGCTACCGAGGGAGACTTTCTATTCGCGTCCCTTCTCGAATTCCCCGGTCCGCCTTGGCCAGCTGTCTCTTAAATTCGCTTTTAAGTTTTATTACAACACCAACATCTGCTGAGAACGTCACGACAAGAGATTAACTTCCGGTGTCGTGGTCTACTTACACCGTGGGACAGAAAGGCTGTCTGCCTAAATTCTGCCGGCCTCACAGTGTCCACTAAACCTGCTCGCCGCCCCAGGCAATTTGCTAAGTACAAAGTATTGTCGGAGGAAAAGCGATCAACCGGACTACGATCCAATACTTATTTCTTGTCCTAAAAGTTCCAATCCGTAGAAAACACGTAAACAAAAGTGAGTATTAAATTTCCTCTCACTTAACGTATTGCCCATTTTCAAAATCACTTCCTTTCTGTAGTCCTGAATACGAACACTTTCTCTATGGCACTTCGCCAGAAAGACAAAGAAATATTCCTGTATCAAATATAAATGTTCTAGTGAACTAATCGTTCCTGGATGGTTAAACACACAACCATCTTGAGATAAGAGATTCACATTTCTCTCATCCACCACTAATACTTTTTTCAAATTAAACTACTCTGAACGACGCGTATCCCCTGTCAAAAAATAAATCGTTCCCGTATAAAAATATTCAATACGAAAGCATCTACCACCAAATCTCGATTTCCACCATCACGCCAGTAGTCTATTCGAAATACGGATAGAAACACCCGAAAGACAAAGAACCCTCTCATTTTAATTTCAATTAGTTACTAAAAACGAATCCTGTCAATTAAATAAGTCATGTTAGAAATATCAAAATACATTAAAATTTTATTAAAGTATTTAGATAAATACGCACGCAGTCATTCAAGTTTAAAAATACCGATCGCGCATTTCTGAACTGTAAGATTTATATACTTCTATACACTACCAAACAGGGACGTAATCAAAATATTGAAGCAGAGCCAAAGTTGTTTTGTTTGCTTTAGAGTTTTTGTTCCGTTGTGATTACCTTAATATAGCCGCTGTAAAGCATAATTGCAGCCCATTAGGGGCTTATTGAACCATCTAAAGCATCCTTTGTCTCATTAAAAAAGTTCGTAATATCAAAAGCGGATAAGGTTCCTTCTAGTTATATAGTCAGTGAATATGAGTAGCTTGTGTGATCCTGACTTCATCTGACATGAACAAAAATTTATATAGAGGCTTAACAAAATGTCAAAGTTTCGTCAGTTTTTCCTTTTCTCCTGACAGCTATTAATAGTTTCTATTTTATATACCGTTACCCTTTATGCTTTGGATCAGGACTTGAACTATGGCCAACCCCGTTTTGTGTTTTAATGATAAAAGTCCTGTGCATATAGAATACTTACAAATATTTTGAACGAACAGGGTGGCCCAATTTCGATTTTCTAGTTGGGAACCTCATGAACTATAGTTCGGATGAAAAAACGCATCCTCGATCTCTTTTTTTGAGAAAAACTCAATAGTGCATTACAAATTTGGCTAACGTCTATTGTTTTCGTGTTATGGCCAATAATTCAGATTTTCGAGTTCTAGTTTTATGGCCATATCTTGCTTATTTGTGAAAATAGAAAAAAAATAATTTCTAGGCACTTTTTGATAAGAACGCGGTGGTGTAGTCAATTCTTAGAAATGTTCTTGAAATTCGAGTTATAGCATAAAGTTGTATTTTTTTGTGGAACGCGCAGTTGGCTGTGGCATCAAAAAATTACTGATTTTTTCTGACTCCAATGATATATATTATGTGGGGTCAAATTATTGCTTTTTACCAAAAAATAGTTTTTTTGGGACAAAAATTTCACATTTGGAGAAAAAATAGTTAGTACAACTAGGCTTGTATCATTTACAATCTTTCTGATAAAACAAAGTAGGTACCCATCTGTCATTGGGTTGTTATAAAACTGGCAATTCAATAACATGTGATTGTTTATTATTACCTTAAAAGTGCAAAATACGGCTATTAAAAATAGTGAAAAGTTTGATATGTTAGAATGTTTTATTCAAAGTAATAATAATTCTGTTTTGCAAGTAAATTATATTTAATCGTTACCCGGAAAGTAGACAGCCTAATAATTCTATTTTCAGACGATTAAAAGAAAATCCTATACATCATGTGACTTTTAACAAACCAAGAACAAAAAATTATAATATTGAAGATTCTGAGGAAGCTGCCGTCAATGTTATCGGAATGGTAGCTGCAAATCCTTCGATTTCAAGCCGTCAAATTAAGGCCCAGTCTGGAATACGACGAAGTCGAGCATGGTCAGGCTAGAAATTCAGACCGTATAAAATAAGAAAACTACATTTCCGACCAACCGATCCTGCGCAACACCTAAAATTTTGTAATTCGTATCTTCAGCAAATAGAGTAAAATATATTATCCTCAACAAATATTGTTTGGACCGATAAAACATTAGACAAAACTGATATTTTCAACAAGATGGGAGTTTTTCTCAAAAAAAGAGATCGAGGATGCGAGGTTCATTTTTTTATACAAACTATAGTTTACGAGATTCCCTATTAAAACATCGAAATTTGGCCACTCTGTATGAAAAGTGGAAATATCAAAACCTTCTTAAAGTGCCATCTCCTTATTGAAGGTTGGCGACAATCTCGGCAAACATTTTACGATTTTGGGCAGCTTGTAGAAGTGGGTGTGTACTCAGATTCGTCCAGTCCTTAATGTTCTTTAACCATGAGTAATTCTTCCGATCTACACCTCGCCGGCCCTCAATTTTACCCTCCATTATAAGTTTCAGTAGTTCTTGCGCATTACATGTCCCAGGTATGCCGTTTTTCTTTGTTTCACCGGTTGTAATAATTCTCTCCCACATTTGGCTCTCTTAAGGACATCTTTATTGGAGACTCGTGCGGTCCAGGGAATCTTCAGTAGTCCCCGTAGAATCCACATTTCTAGGGCTTCGATTTGTCTACCAGTGTCGGCCTTTAGGGTCCAAACTTCACTGCCGTACTGGGTATATGTAGCCTTTCACGTACCGACGTCTGAGATTTAGTGATACTGTGGAGTTGCATAATAGTGTCCTCATCTGGTTAAATGCGTGTCTTGATTATTCAATTCTTGACCTGATCTCAGTTTCTGGGTCTAAGTCGTTTATTATCCAGGTTCCCAGATATTTATGCTTGTCTACCACTTCTATGTTCCTTCCGTATATTCTGATGTGTATCGGCGGTTCAGGAGTATTTTTGTTTTTCTGGTGTTTATTTCGAGTCCATACTGATCACCGTCGGTGATAAGGTTATTTAGTAGGCGTTGTAATGCTTCTGGGCTGTCTGCGATTACCACGGTGCTGTCCGCGTAACGGAGGTTATTAATCGTTTCGCCATTAATTTTAACGCCGTCCTCCGTGTCTTCTAGCGCTTCTGTAAATATTTGTTCGGAGTATAAGTTGAACAATAGGGGAGACAGAACACACCCTTGCCTGACTCCTCTTTCTATGATGACAGGTTCAGTTGTGTCATTAAACTTTATAGTGGCTGTTTGGTTCCAATACTGGTTCTTTATTATGTAAATGTCATTTTTATCTATTCCCTTCTTCTCTAGTATTTTCAGCAGTTGAACATGATTCACTTGGTGAAAGGCCTTTTCATAATCTATGAAGCACGAGTATACTGTCTTTTGTTAATCTTTGCATTTTTGGAATTGTGCCTCTCGGGGTCCCATACCATCACGAAATCCGAATTGCATCTCGCTAAAATCTTGTTCACATTTTTTGTATATCCTTGTACGAATAATTTTAAGGAACAAGTTAAGTAGGTGACTCATCAGGCTTATAAGCCCGTATTCGTCGCATTTTCTTGCCCTTGCCTTCTTGGGAATAGGTATGAACTCTGAATTCATCCATTCAGAAGGGATTATGCTTGACTCATAGATATTATTAAAATCTATGTGGAGCTGATCTGGCCCCGAAGCTTTCCCCGTTTTACTATTTTTAATTGTTCTTATTACTTTCTCTCTCATGATTTTTGGTGATTCCACTAATTCTCTAGTAACATTGAATGTGCTTGTTTCCTTACTTTTAAATAGTTCTTGTATATACGTCGTCCACTGCTTCTTAGTACCCTCTAGATCCATTATGATCTTATTGTTACTATCAATTAGGTGATTTACTTGAGTTTTTCTGATTCGGCCTGTGACTTCCCTTATCTTTTTATGAACAGTAAAATGATCATTCTTGTAAGCGTTCGATTTTTTGGCAGTTTTAATTTCTCGCTTTATTTCTTTATATATTTCTTTATATTTGTTTAAGTTTTTGTTTTTATACTTCCTTCGCTGTTCCATCATCTGCAGTACTTCGTCCGTCATCCATGTTTTCTTTTTCAATTTGTCCTTCTTCCAATTTCTTCCTTTGCAATTTTTATTAGTATATCCTGTACTTTATCCCATTGTTCTTGTATGGAGCTTTCGTTGTTGTTTGTCATATTAGCAAACTCCTTATTCACCCGTTCTTTCACTTTCATTTGTATGTCTGGGTTCTTAAGTTTTATGACATCCATGTTCAGAAATGGTTTTTTAAATTTTATTTGAACGTTACCAACTACTGGGTTATGATTACTGCTAATATCTGTGCCTGGATAGTTTTTATACCTCGAATGCTGTTCTTACATCTGTTATTTATTATAATAAAATCAATTTGGTTTCAGATTATATGTTGTGCATTGTGTTGTGGTGATTGCCAGATGTATAAGCACCGGGGAGGAAGCTGGAACCACATGTTGGTAATTACCATGTTCTCCTCTTGACAAAATTGTACCAATGTGTCCCCTCTTGGATTACGTTGTCCTAATCCATATTTTCCAACCACAACGTCAACTTATTCTTCCCCCACTTTGGCATTAAAGTCTCCGATGGTAAAGTTAGCTTCATTTCGCTTGGTATATTTCAATTATTCCTTTATTTCTTTATAGAAGTCATTGACTTCCACGTCCCATTTAGCTCCCGTTGGGACATATACCTGTATTAAATTAATGTTCACTGGATGTGCTCTTATTTTTGGGAGTATTGTTCTGTCCGAGTTTGGAATGACTTTATCACAGACTTGTCTATTTTCTGTGAGAGGATCACGGCGACTCCATTAGGATGTGTTGGGAGATTCCTGAATAATACATGACTGAGGAAGTTGAGTGTTGTATTCTGCCATCCAACTTCACTAAGGCCCATAATATCAATTCCTATTCTTTGTATCTCTTTCACTACATTGCCGAATTTGCCAGCCTGGAAAAGGCTAGTCACATTCCATGTTCTCACTTTGATTTTGTCTGGAAACTTATTTCGTGTGTTTACCACATTCGGGTGGCGCCTCCTCGCGGTTATTCTTCGCACCCCTTAGCCATTTAAGGCATGCCGCGGACTAGGGGCCATTTTTATATTTATTTCTGCCATGATTGTTTTCTTGCGAAATATAGTGTAGTATTATCCCCTGGCTTTCTGAACCGCAGTGTCACAACCATTGAGACCATTCTGGTTGCGCTTGTGAGTTTGTCACATTTACCTATCCATTCAGTATGCCAGCAGGGACTAAAAACATAACGGCTGCCTTTTGTTTTGCTAGTTTTGGTTCGCCCCGGGTATTTGATTTCCCCGGTCCCCCCCATATTTGGGGGTCATTTCCCTATCCACCGCCTGGGCAGGCGCCGCCCGATGAGGACTAGCAACCCCAAGTAACTAGGTTTTATTCTTTATGAATTATTTTCTGGCTGCTGAAGATTACTGGACTCATATTTGAGATCTATTTCACAATATGACCATTTTATTCAGAACGGATTCTGATTATAAACATTTTCTACTCTACTGCTAAATAGTTATTATTCTATTATAACAGTTATGTAATAAAATATTAAATGTCGAGTTCGAGCATAAAGTATATAGAAAGAAAAATCATTACGTATAATTCATTTGTAAGGTGTGTTTCTAAGTATTTCAGAACTCGCCCAACTTATTCTGAGAAACTTGTTTCCTCATGTGGGACATATATCGTTTCTAAAATAGCCATTAAATTAACTACTTATTTTGTCAGTTTTTACAATATGAATATTGCAAATTTATAAACTTTCAGAATTTTTTAATTGTTAAGTAAAGTTAATACAGTTTGCTATATTCCATGGAAAACGTAATAGATGTTCGTCGTTTTTATTTAATGAAAATCAAATAATATTTGAAAAAAAAACGTTTCCATTTTCCAATTTTTTTTATTAGTCTATTGAGATGAATAGATAACATTAACATTATGTACAAGTATTTGCAAAATTATTTCTTCAGTGTACAGTAGCTACAGTTTAAAAAAAGGATATTTAAAATCCAGATGCAACATCCCTTTGAATTTTATTTCCCGAGAAATTAAAAATGAAAACTTACTAAAATGGATTGCTTTTTTAATTAATTTTAATTGAGTATGAAACTACTGGAGTAACAAATTATAGACAAATAATGTAAGATCGATCAGGAACTTATAACAGCTCAAGAAAAACAAGAACTTCATGATCCAAGTTTTCATTTTTCAAGACTTGCTATGAAGGTATTTAGCTATCTAATATTATATAATATTTTTGCGCTACCGAAATCATTAAATAATTAAATTTTTCTACGCTTCAAACAGGAAATGCACGAAACGGGAAAACACTGCTATGAACAATTTCTGGTTTCGCCACGTTGAATATAAAAATATATGGGAAGAAAATTTTTAGTACTTAGGGAAATCATAAGGAAGGAATTATTTATAAACAGAAGTGGAAGTGAAGTTAAGAAAAAGAAAATGAGAAATAAATAGACTTCTAGTGTACTTCCTGGACTGTGACACATAAACTTGATCATATCGTTACTACAGTTTCAGAACTGTACTTGTACTAAAGAAATACGTAGAGTTTGTATAAGAAGTTAAAGCAATTTTTAAATCTACAATATTAATAACAGTAAACAATATTGTTCTCCAAATAAAAATCATATATAAATTGCAGGTTGCCAGCACAAGGCTATTTCATAGAATAACTTTTAATGTTTTCCAGAATAATTATGCGAAGTTAGGACTAACCGCCTTTATCCACATGCCTAGAACGCAAAGTGCTGTGCTATGCAAATAAATTCCATTGTGCCATATTGACTAGCAATGGTTTAATAGGGTCAATTGTATTTATGTACATTAATTATATACTTTGAATATATACAGAGTTGGTACCACATTCGCGTCGGTTGATTATCGGAAAACACAAAGACGCAGAAAGAATTTTTTTACAGGATTATGTAGGATGTTAATGTGCATAATTTAAAATTATTTTGAAATGTACAGGGTGTTTCAGAAGTAATAATCAAACCAAACTTTGTTTTTTGTTGTGGAACACCCTGTATATTTTGTCAGTTTTGGATTCTAGGGCAGTCATTCATTATAAGGTGCCTAAAGCTTTAATTTTTGAGATAATTTAAATGTAATGAATATGCAGGGTATAACATTCTAAACATCCTGTACATCCGTTATAGCACCTACACTTTTTCTGCTGTACATAAATGACCTTATTTCTTCAACAACTAACCCCATCCATTGCTTTGCTGATGATAGCACTCTTCACTGTAATTCATCTCAGTCTACTCATAGTGATAATCCACCTTCTATGTCAAATCAAGAAATTAAAGCTGAAATGGCAAATTCAATCAACAAAGACATTCAACGTATTCTCGTATTCTTGTGTCCGCCAAAAAAGATCGATCATTTCCTGTTGTAAGTATGAATGGCTCAGTTCTTAAGTTTTCAGACCCTATTACTCTGTTGGGTATGACTATATCTTCAAATCTCTCATGGGTTGACCATCTTCTGTCAGCTACCAAAACAGCTGCTCGTAAAATAGGCTTTTTGTACAGATCTAAGCAGTACTTTACCTCCTTCTGCTGTATAAGGCCCAAATTCGGCCTCATCTGGAATATAATTCTCACCTCTGGGTTAGTGCTCCCCAATACGCTCTCGATATAGTTGATCGTATTCAAAAGAGAGCGATTAGGCTTATAAATGACCCGCACTTAACTTCTCACATACAGTCCCTTGAGCATAGAAGGATGGTTTCAGTTCTTTCTTTATATTATCGTTATTACAACGGCTATTGTGCTGCTGAATTATATTCTTTGATACCATCTCGGGCTGTCTTTGCGAGTAACACTCGGTTCGCTCATTCACATCATCAGTATGCAGTACAAATCTCCACTTGTCGTACCAAACGGGCGCAATCCACATTTTTCTACAAGGCTTCTAAACTCTGGAATGATCCCCCTAGTTCCTGCTTTCCTCTCACTTATAATATGAGAACACTTAAGGTAGCTGTTCATAGGCATCTATTGGCAATTGATTATCCCTTTATCCATCCTCCTAAGTGTTCCTGAGTGCTTTAGCACGATAGGCCAAATTTAGCCTGTTCAGGTCCACAATCATAAAAAAAAAATTAAATATTGGTGCTGAGCATTAAGCCTAAGAAACAAACTTTACTACAATATGTACATGTTTCATTAAACGTATACGGAGGTGTCAAAAATTACTAATATATTCTTAAGGATTATTTTGAAAAAAAAACTTTAAGAAAAATTTTAAACTAAATCGAAGTACATTTTAACAAGAAATGAGGAAGTGTCCACTGGTGGAACGAATGGATATGTTATTGGTAATTGGATTTTGTAAGGAAAATAGTTGTTGGCCTCAAGAGTGTATACTGAACGATACCCCAATAGGGATAATAGGGAAAACTCTTCGCAGCAGAGGTAGTGTGGTTTATGAAAAACCTGTTAGGCAGAAACCTATCAATGGAAATGAAGAGGACTTAACGTTATTGGCTGTCTCATAGAAAATTCATACACAAGTCAGCACAAAACACATCAAGCGACTGACATAAGTCGACGGACTATGTGATGAATCATTAAAAAGTACTATTTTCACATTCAATCGCATCAGGCATTCTACGTTCCATGACAGTGTATTAGCGAATATGCATAATGACCACTATTATAGTGATAATATCCCATTGATTTAGAACCCTAGACTACCAATACAGATGGTCCATCAACGTATGGGGTGAAGCTTTGGGCACCCGGGTTATAGGTCCCAACTTTTTTAAGAGAAATTTAAACGGTCAGATGTTCCAACAATTTATTTTACACAATCTAAGTCATATGCTTCAAATGTACTTGCAAACGTCATTCAGAGGATGTGGTTTCAACTGAACGGTGCTCTCGCTAAATTTTAAGGAGACGTTCCAAATACCCTAAACGAGATTTTTCCCAACAAACGGATAGGGCGGAGTGGTCATATAAATTGGTCAGCAAGATCTCCCAATCTTACGTACCCTGATTCTTTTTATATTTATGATACACATCAAACAACACCAGACGACATGAACGAGTTGCCTTCAGAAGTATCACACCAAACTTGCTGGAGAATGCGAAGCGTTCCTTTGAACAACGTGTACTATTACACATTGAAAACAGTGATAAACACATGTCACCTACTGAAGATAGAGTTGTGTCGTGTTTTTGATTTAAAACTGTTAATTATTTTGCTATTGTCTTAAAATTTCATTACTAGTATTAAAAATTAATAAATTTAACAGAAGACTTTAAAAAAATTTATAATTCCCAAAACAACACCCTGTATACCAGATTTTTAAAATTGGAACGAATATTTTAAAAAGTCCGGAAAAAAATAAGTTACATTGAAATATTTTTATAAGTTCGCATGGATTAATTAACATTTTCCTCAGCCCTAACTTTAGAAGCGTCCTGTGGATTTCTTTCATATTTGGTGTAGGTGTATAACCGTAAAATCCCAGTCGGCTACTATGAAATTTAAGTTAAAATCCAGGACATTTTTACAAGTGCAGATTATATTCTACTACAACAAGTAAACGAGCTAACAAAATAGAAACCGAAGAAACAAATAAAGAAACAGAAATACACAAAACATGTAAACGCACAAACACCCAAACACACTCAAATAACCGTAGACAAGTAATGACAAAGCTTCAACCAATTACACAAACACTTAAACACGTGGAATAAAGTAAACGCACCATACAAACTAAACAAGCAAACAAGATTGCCAACAATCAAAGAAAAACAACGCAAAGCAAACAAACAAGCTAAGCAACAAGAAACCATAGAAATAAGCTACATAAACAACAAAAATGAATTGAGCTAGCTAAAAATCAAATACAACAATCAATAACTATGAAACCAGAAAACAATCGACTAACAAACACATACAAAACACAAACAAATCATCGAAACCAAACAAGCATTGATTGTTTTCTTACTTGCTGTAAGCCGACAACATATCCAGTCCACTAAACACGCTAGCCAACAATAACTTAAGATAACAACAACAAAAATTTGCAAATAAGCAAAATATCCAACAAAAAAGCCAAACGCATAAAACACAAAAACATACACAGCCAAAAATGTGCAAAGAAGCTAAAAAAATAAGCTATAGAAACCAAACAAGCGAACAAGCTAGGCAAGAATCAAACATAGCAACCCAAATCAAAGAAACTAGCAAACCACCCACCAAACAAAGATACGCATAATACCCCAAATACGTGCAATAAAACAACAAAAAATCAATCAGTTAATCAACCAACTCAAATAAACTAAATAAAAAAAGTTAGTCAACAATGAATCAAAAAAAACTAAAATCAAATAAATTAGTAATTAAGCAGTATCCAACAAAACATTAGCATATATAACAGCCAATCCAACACTCATACGCAAACATCCACAAACGAAATTTAAAAAACCATCCCAAAGCAGGTAGGGCACGTTAATCCATGCAAACCCAAAAAATTAATAAAGAAACAAACTAATCAACAATAAAACAAACTCAACAAACTAATCAAGCAAGCAAACCGGTCAGCGGTCAAAAACATAATATAACAATTCAAAACAAACAGAATATGTTAATTCGAACAACCAAGTGCAGCCAAGTCAAATTAACAAACAGATTCTCCAAAAAGAATCCTAATCAGTCAAAAGGAAAAATAGTCAAAACAAGGTCTTAACACATTTAACCAAACCAAATAAACTAACTAAAGAAACTAAACCAATTAATTCAAACAAAACAATCCAAAACAAAAAGAGCCCACAAAGACATAAACTTCAAAAACATAAACCAGTCAAAACGCACAACTCGAAAATACGTACATAAATTATGAACATGCTTGATTGCGAGATTATGTGTTTTGACTGTTTTGCTTTTGTTGGCTAGTGTGTTTGTTAGTTAGTTTGATTTGCTTTCATGTGTTTGATTATTTAGTTTAACATAATTTTCTTGTTTTTGGTTATTTTGTTTGATTGCTGGTTAGTTTATTTGCTTATTTAGTTTCTGTGGTTCGCTTAATTGTTGGTTATATTGTTTGCTTGATTAGCTTGTTTGATTTGTCTCTATGGTTTGTTTGCTTGGTGTGTTGACATGTGTTTGGTTGTTGCAACTGTCATGCTACAGTATAAGAGTTGGGAAAGTTTTCGAATTTGTATACTAGTACTTGTCCATTAACGAATGTATCTAGTAGGAAAATGAATATATATATATATATATATATATATATATATATATATATATATATATATATATATATGCAGGGTGTGGCATTAGTGCGTCGAAGTATGATATATCCGTTATTAAAAGAGATATCAAAAAAAGTTATTTACAAAAATTATACGCAACTTCAAACTTCACATTATAAAATTATTTTTCTATTTACAGGGTGTTACATATTACCAGGGCGAACCAAACATACTCTTTTTAAATGGGAAACCCTATATATTATTTCTGATATAGATTAAGCTCATCTCTCCCATACTTCCAATATAAGGTTTCATTACGTTATACAGGGTATTTCAAAAGTTATGGTCAATTGTACACGAAAATCATTCTCATTTCAACGTCCTGTATACCCTAGACAGAACAACCTAACAATAATTTTTTCCAGGCATAACTTTTTGACATTGGTACTGTGTTACGAGAAAGTGCTATTTCTTTATTATTGCACCAATTGAATATAGAGCGAGCCAAAACTCGAACACATGATTTTGTCAATTTTTTCAAATGAATCACCCTTTATTTTATTTTAAAAAGTGAAAATACACTTTATGTTTTTTTTTAATTTCTATTAAAACAAGTTAGCCGTGAACAAATAATAGTGTGACAAATTATTATAAAAAATTCAAAAAACATCGGTTATTAAGACAAAATTCTTATAAAATTAATTAATTTCGTAATAAATGTTCAAAATGTCCACCGAAAACATCAATACAGCATTGCAGTCGACCTTCAAATTCTCGACTGACATTTCTTAACATTTCTAATGTTGCTTTTCGTATTCTATTCTTCATATCATTTTGTGTGGTTGGAGGTATTTGATACACACGGTTTTTTACATAATCCCACTTGAAGAAGATAATTCTACTTAACTCTGGTGAACGAGCTGGCCATGCAATGGGTCCTCCTCTTGCCACCCATCTTCTAGTAAAATGGGTATTAAGATGATTATGAATTAATGTAGTGTGATGTACCGGAGCTGCATCGTGCAGCCACATTCTTTGACGAATGTTACGAGGAACGTTTGCCAACAGTAATGGTAAATGATTTTCTAAAAGGTCCAAATAAACCTGACCGTTCACTGTTCCATCGAAAAAATGTGGTCCAATTACGTGATCTCCAACCCCAAACATCAAAGACCACCAAGTTTGACTATGAGTTGCTATAAGATGGGGATTACTTGTCGAATAATAATGGAAATTGTGTCTACTCACAGAGGACAAAATCAAAAAATCCGCCTGATTGTGGATCTGTTGTTGAGCTCATTCACAAGAAGCAACCCATCTGGGATAGTCATCTTCGAGTAAATCGTGATGCAATTATATGATGCATTTTATTTTTATGCAGTATTCTTCGGACGGACCTGTCACTAATACCATGCTGACGCGAGATTTCACGTGTACTAACATGTTGATTATGCGTAACTTCAAGCATCATGTTAAATTCATTTTCCTCGTTAAGTACAGGTTTTGTCTTTTCCTTTTATTTATCAACTACTGAACCCGTCCGATTAAAACCTTTCCAACGTTATTTTCTCGGGTTGTCTTCGTGCGGGATATCTCCCTTTGTGAATTCTTTGTGCTAAGAAACAGTTTTTCATACATTCTCCCAGTACCCCTATCATGTCTGTTAATTCATCAAAAGGAAAGTTCATTTCAAACAGTATTTAAGTGTTTACAAATTAATAAATACTACACAATCTCAAAGAAGTTTGTTAAATGACAAGCTACTAATTGTTACTGAATAATATCTATCTGTCATTTGTTCACGGCTAACTTGTTATAATAGAAATTGTTAAAAAAAACTCTTTCTGTTATTAAATTGAGAATATAATTCTCATGCCACATGGTACATTTTTGATTACTTTCATTGGTTAAAATACAAAAACAAAATCGCAGAATAGGCCATCAAATCGGTGATAATTTTATCACCGCATGTTGACTGTCACATGATTTTAATGAACAAAATAGTTTACTGTCAAAGTGACAAAAAGTTTCAAAGAAGTAAATAATTGTTTTGATTAGCTTGCAACTGTAATATTTACTATCAAAGTGACAGATCGTTTAAAATTGTAAACTTTAAAAAATATATTTTCTATTCACGTTCATTATATTCTCTTACCACGTGTTATGATTAATAATCGATGATACCACTCTTTAAAACCTGTAGAATCGCTTTCAACTCGAGCTATCACCGATGATAATCATAGAACTAGTTTTATTATCCCCGAAAATATCTCAGAAATTAACGATTTTAGCTATAGGGAGTGCTTAATAGAAATGAAAGAACATAAAGTGTATTTTCACTTTTTAAAATAAAATACAGAGTTTTGGTTCGCTTTAGATTCAATTGGTGCAATAATAAAAAAAAGAGCGCGTTCTCGTAACACTGTATCAATGTCCAAAAGTTATGCTTGGAAAAAATTATTGTTGGGTTGTTCTGTATAGGGTATACAGGACGTTGAAAAGAGAATGATTTTCGTGTACAATTGGCCATGACTTTTGAAATACCCTATATAACGTAATGAAACCGTATATTGGAAGTATGGGGGAGATGAGCTTAATCTAAGTTTGAAATAATATATATAGGGTGTCCTATTTAAAAAAAAAGTATGTTTGGTTCACCCTGGTTATATGTAACACCCTGTAAATACGAAAATAATTTTATAATGTAAAGTTTGAAGTTGCCTATAGTTTTCGTAAATAACTTTTTGATATCTCCTTTAATAACGAAAATATCGTACTTCGACGCACTAATGCCGCACCCTGTTTATACTTATATATATACATATATATATATATATATATATATATATATATATATATATATATATATAAAACAAAAATGAAAGATATAGCAGAGACACTGGCAAGAAACAAATGGAGATGGGCAGGTCACATAGCTCGTATGGATACAGGAAGGTGGACAATGAGAACAACTGAGTGGAGACCTAGAGAAGCAGGAGAAGTGTTGGACGCCCTGTAATGCGATGGTATGATGACATACGAAGATCGCAGGAAAAAGATGGATAAGTAAGGCACAGGACAGAGAGAAATGGAAAGAAATGGGGGAGGCATATGTTCACATGTGGACGAATGATGCTGAATAGAGATATATATATATATATATATATATATATATATATATATATATATATATATATATATATATATATATATATATATATATTCTATATTTAATAGCACTAATATTTTAAACACAATATAATGCTCCAATTTGTTTTATATAATTATTAACATGTCTACACGTTTCAATACAACATGTATCATTATCAAGAGCAAATATATAGGTAGTTATGGTAACAAATGATTACGGTAAAATAGCAAACTTAACGTAAAGTATAATTCTATTTTTAAAATATCTGTTAGGTGAGTCTGTAAGATTAACCTGTCCATTCTTTAAACGTACTTTCTGTTTATGGTTATACATTTCGAATGCTTCCAAAATATATAACTTGTCTTTTTATTACAAGAAGTCATAAGATGATTATTTATTTAATCTCTGCGTTAACCAAAATTATTTCACAGTCGATAAATAAGATTTATCTACAAAAAAATAGTTTACCTATGGGCAGTCCAATTTCGCACATTTTGGCTAATATCTTTATGGATAGTTTGGAAAGCCAAAGTTTTTGATTAAATGTTTCTGATAAGATTGTATTTTGGTTTCGTTATTTTGATATTTTAGGATGTTTTAAAAGTTCATCAGATTTCATTAATGAGTTTTTAATTAATATTAACATTTTACATCCTAACATAAAATATACTCTAGAGAGAGAACAATATAGACCATTAATTTTTAAGATTTAAGTGTAAAGGTTAACACAGAACAAGTTTGATTTCTCCTTTTTCAGAAAACCTACACGTATACGCAACTCCAAACGATTTATGTTCCCGTAAAACACTAAGTTAGCTGCATATAGATCATCATAGAGCAGTATCTTTACCATTAAACCAAACAAATATCAATAAAGAAATATTAATTATAAAGCAAATTGCACAAACAAACGGTTACATTTCAAATATAAGCGACACTTTAGTTAAGAATCAAGAGTAAATATTGCTATTAAAAATATTTACCCAGTTAACATAGAACAGACAGAAAATAAATACAATTTCATATTTTGGAAAAATATCAGAAACAGTAGCTCGCATATTACAAAAGAACAAGAAGTACAAAGTAGCTTCCAAAACTAATACCAATGTTTTTAAATGTTTAGTTAATGCCATTCAACCTTTGAAGTTGGGTGTTTATAAATTGAACTGCACCTTCTGTAATTTAGTTTATATTGGATAAACTTTTAGGAACTTTGATATTAGATACTAAGAACACATTAGATGTTTCAAATATAAACACACAGACAAATTACAATTATGCCATACATTTAATAGCACTGTATGCGCCAAAATAAAGGACACTGAAAACTGAAGCTTTATTAAACATGAAAAATTAAATAACAAAATTTCAAGTAATTTTGACGAACATAAACTAGCATTATTTTTCCAACTATTCATTCACTAAAACAAGAAGATATGTTTATGCTAATTTAATTTCATATATATTAATTTTTTCCAAGATTCCTTTTTTTGTTGTTATGTTCACCTCTATTAATTAATATTCCCTTTTTAAGTACTTACAGGCAACATTTTTGGATACCAGCCTTGATGCGTCTTTTTTTTAATTTAGATTTAAATACATAAATATTAATTTGGTTATTCATTAACTTGATTGAACGTCCAATTATTTTTATAAAGTTATACGTTATGAATTTCTAATCTAATACTATATATGTCAAGTAATCTTAGAAACTGGGCATGCGCAATCAACTCTTACAAACACTTTTTAGCAACTTATCTTTAGGTCGCATTCAAGCATTTTTTTTTACCTTGCCAAAATTCAATAAATTGTAGTATATTACATTTAAGTTGTCAACGTCAGTTTCATAGTTAACTGTATTTTTGGTTTGTTTGATTTTAATCATTTCATAAATATGTCTTTTTTTAGTATTTGATTCGGTTAATAATATTTGTGAATCTTTGAATTAAAATTATGTCAAGTAATGTCAATCTTATGCTCTTCAATGTGTTCACTGTACTCGCCATTGCGGTCCAGGCAATACTTATAACGATTAACAAGATTGTCAAGCATGTTTGTAATAATAGACTGCAGCATTGTTCTGAAAAAGTAAAAACTTTATCACGGAGTTCATTAATAGGTACCGCTGAGTTTTCCGAATGAGAAGAGTAAGGAAAGTCCGTGTTAAGCGAAATTACGCGGTGTCCAAAATTTTCTTAAAGAAGTCTCTCAAGTCTCTCAAGGTGTGGCAAGTAGCCCTATCCTGTTGGAACCATTGGGTAATGAATTGGATGTTGCTGGCACGGCAGAATCGACTAATGTCAATCAAAAATGGTGTTAAAATTTGTTCTGTATATCGTACCTGATTTAGGGTTCAATGCTCGTCTTCCACGAAGTAAATACCCAATAAGACATTACCTAACACTGTGCACCAAATCGTTATATGGTAACTATGAAGGGGTTTCTCTTCAAACCCAAGAAATCGATTTGTCTGTCGATTGCCAAATCCATTCAGATGGATGCTTGAGCTTTCCAAGTTCCTTCAGCCACAATCATGGATTCCCAGCATATATACATACATTACGTATACATGCATGGTGGGATGGTCAGGATGGGATCGGAAGAAACGGGGTTAGGGTTCTGAGGGGGGAAACTACCCCAGTATTCGCCTAAATAGCCGCACATGGTGTGCGTATACGCAGTGACCATGCCGCTACATGTGTATTAGGAAAACCCCCTGAAAAAACCTCATACAGGGTAGAGGGCAAGTAGTGTTACCACTACTCTACTAGCTCGGTCACACATTTGAAAGAAATAGGGTTGTTCATAAACCATTGCTAATACTGAAGCACAGTACACAACCCTTACTTGCTTGTCTACATTATTCAAGCGTTGCCCAATCTGGGGAAAACCTTAAACATTCTTCGGGTAGACGTTTCACTCAAATTCATTTTTAGGGATGTTCAGCGGATACTTCTTTTTGGGGATTCTAACACCTGTTGAAATAGCCTTCCATGGTTCGCATTAGTTGTCACGGTAACTGGACGACGAGTACGGCCTTCGTGTTGAGTTAGAACGCTTCCTACGTATCGAAATCTTGCAACGACACTTAACAAGTCCTTGTTAGTCGGTCGTGGCTTCTGAAATTCTTCTCGAAACTGATTCGTAACGACTAACAAACTAGGTCTATTTGACTGTTCATTCCCGTATGCGCGAAAATAATATTCAATAATAAAAAATGTTTCCTGCGTTGTAAGCACCATTTCGAATCTTATTCGAATAAACGTTGTATAGAGATACCGACACCTATTGTCACTTATGTGACTTCCTGATTTCAATGCCCTGTGTTTCGGCGCATACCGTATATAATCACCTTATGACTTCACAAAACAAAACTAAATTTTTACATTTTTTGGTAATAAAAAAAAACAAATTAGATGTTTTGGAAGCATTCGAAATTTATAAACATAAACGAACAGGTTGATCTTATAGATTTGCCTTACAGATATTTTAAATATAGAACAATAATTTACATAAAGTTTGCTGTTTTACCTAATGATTGTTGCCATAACTACTTATTTGTTATTTTACTTATACAGAGTGTCCCGTGAAGAATGAGCCATAGTTCAGAGATAGTTTCCTTTGGTTAAAATAACCCCATTTTGGGAAACTTACCTTCGTCCAATTCTGATTCCTTACAAAGTTATGATCTATCAAAGATGCATTTTTTCTTTCACTTTTTTTCGATAGCTGCATTTTTCAACATATCTTGTTTAAATTTGGTACAAGGGAGTTTTTCAAATAGGTAAACACGAGTATCTATTGATTTTCAACGTAAAAAATAGAGGATGCCACCAACACCTTATTCATGTTTCTGGTTTCCGCTGTATTTTTTATGTGGATAAAGATTTTGAAAGACTTGTTCTCTGAAAGGTCATTTTATTTTCTTTAAAAAAGGTACTCTTATTGTATATCGCTAAATGGCCCGCTTTAAAGGAAAACGCACTTAAAGTGAACTCTGCAAAATGCACATATTTCACTTGCATATTTACAAACAACTAAAAAACTATAAAATATTGAACAGGTATTTAATTATGATGAATAGTATTTTCAAAATGTCCGCCATTCGCCCCAATACATATTTGGCATCTGTTCAAAAAAGTTCCTCTTACAGCAAAAAACCATCTATGCAGATTTCTAATTGCATTTGCAGCTGCAACAATTTTGTGATCTAGTTCAGCTCTTGTATTAATCACAGCAGCAGAATATACTAAAGTCTTTTCGTAACCCCAGAAGGAAAAGTTCATTGGATTTAAATGAGTACTTCGTGGAGGCCAACGATGTTCACTTCCTCTTCCAATCCAACGATGCGGGAATACATAATTTCAGTGATTTTGCTCCGCCAGAGGATAATAGGCAGGGGCACCGTCTTGAAGAAACCACATCTCACGAGAAACGTTTAAAGAAGCTATCTCCAGCAGGTTGAACAAGTTATGCTGAAGGATGTTTAGATACCCGCGGCCATTCCGTTTAGCTGGAAGTTCAAAATGACCTACAAGAGGCTCGTTCACTATCCCAAACCAAATATTGTTTTAAATTCGTGTTGAAAATGGCGTTCCCTTGTGGAGTTTGAGTTTTCGTCAGTCCAGATATGGCAATTTATGCTGTTAAATGCCCCTTTTCTCGTAAAGGTTGCCTCATCCGTAAACAAAATATTGTTTATAAAATATTGATCACGTCTATAATGGCTATTGCCCAAAAATCATCTGACAATAAGTTTTGAACTGGTACGTAATGGTACGGGTGTAGTGTTCATACAAAACAGGTTATATTGCCCGGCGAGATAACCCAGTATTTGCAGATATCCGCCGAATGCTAATTGAGGAATCAATTCCAACTAGGAATAAGACCTCTTCTTCTTGTTCGACGGTACGCACTGTAGGTCGTCGATAATGCTGGCGAGGACGAAAGCTACCTGTTTATCGCTATCTTGAAAACAATTTTCTCTCTGGTGTCTACGATTTGGAAAAATATTTCCAGAACTTCAGTTGCAGCACGTTCATTGAAATTTTGTTGAGCGTAGGCTGCCACCGTATAACTTATTTCACTGTTTGAGAACAAATTATGTCGCCGCATTCTTAAAACGGACACCTAATACTTAAACAACTAACAACAAACAAATACAACGTAAAAAACATACCAAACATATTGTATGAGAAGTCAAATCAGAATTAGGATTAAATTGGCATTAAATTTTATGCAAATGAAATACGTACATTCTGCAGAGTTTAAGAGCTTTAAGTGGATTTTGTTCTAAATCGGACCATTTAGCGATATACTTTTTTAAAGAAAATAAAATGACCTTTCAAAAATGTTAACAAGTCTCAAAACCTTTATCCACAAAAAAAAATACAGCGGAAACCAGAAACAAGAGTAAGGTGTTGATGGCGTCCTCTATCTTTTACGTTGAATAGGTATTCAGGTTTGTCTACCCGAAAAACTCCCCTGTACCAAGTTTAGGCAAGATATCTCGAAAAATGGAGCAGCTTTCCAAAAAAAATTAAATAAAAATGCATCTTTGAAAGGTCATAACTTTTTGAGGAAGTAGAATTTGACTAATGTAAGTTGGCTTAAATAGGGTTATTTTAACCCAAGGAAACTATCTCTGAACTTTGGCCCATTCTTTATAAGACACCCTGTATATTGAAACGCGTAGAGTAACAAATAATTGTATTAAAGAAATTGTGGATTATATTATGTTTAAAACATTAGTGCGATTTCATTTAGTTACGTAGTACAATTCTCAAACATATAATACAACATTATAACCAAATGCTATTTTTTTTAGAAATATATGGCATTGTTTGCCTGCCATGCATGCTACATTATCTTTGCATAGTTTCTATGAAAAATTTCCTTTTGGAAGAGTTTTCATTTGCATTTTTATATTACAAAAAACTTTCCAGAAAACTCGGAGCTTTCAGCTGTTGTTACAGGGTAATGCAACAAATATTGATATTAACACAGGTATCCATAAACTGTAAATTTTTGTGGTTCGCTTACGTGTACGTTATTTATAATTTCATATTTAAACATTAAAATGCCTATCCGAATGGGTTTTACAATAATATTATACTTTATTGTAATGCTAGTGGTATAAAATTCATAATACGTTATTTTATACTTTTCATACAATAACCTTTTATTTCTCAGGTGACTCGTAACGTTGTAATATATACATACACTATTACAATAACGACTGTATGTCAAAGCAATAATATATCGAACATTCCCTGAGTTCTGTGTTTGTTGTACATTAGCGTAATGCGTGCTTTCTCTCAAAACATTTGAAAAATATAAGATTCCTTTGTGTTTTCTTAAAAACACGAACTGCATTTGGAAAAAAGAAAGGTTAATTAAAATAGTAATTACTTATGTAAGTTGTTTTGTATTCGACAGCAACTTGAGCTGGCTTTTAAATATTTGAAGCTTTAGATTTACGCTAAAAGTCCTAATTAACAAGTGAATATTCCAAACAAGCACCACATTATATAACTAACCTACCAACTTTCTGTTATTTAACTTAACTATGTCCTAGTTGATTGGAATTTTAATTGAAAACGGCAAATCCTACATTTAGCAAAGTTTATATTAAATTTCATTCTTTAATAGGATTAAAACCATTTTATTAATAAACTTAATTTGGTTTTTGCCTTTCATTGCGTAATTTTCCAAATTTGATAATGTGTTATTATTCAAATCTACCATTTACAACTTATTTAATATTATCCAGTAAATGGAAATATTTTAACATAACAACTGTGGAACAAAAGTGTTGGCTAAATTCCAATGACGTTATAAAATACAATTTATATTATTTTGTGCTATTATGTTATAAAAATATTATGCTTTATTTTACTATGTAAGACTGTTGACGACATTCTACACTTTTGCATTTACAAACATAACGCTAATTATAAATTATTAGTAATACGTTCGTTTACGATGCTTAAATTTAAATCTAAACACAAGATTAACTTCCGGTAAATATAGTATTTGAATACATCTACTTTGAAGAACTCTATAAATCCGGAATCAGGATTAAAAGACATTTACATTTGCAGGTCTTCTATATTTAATTCAATTATCTTAATCCTAAACCAGACACATTTTTACTTGTTAAACAAGTAGAGAGTATTTAATTGAAATTACTAATTGTATCTGGATAGAAAAATACATTCGTTAATGGAAAATTTAGTAACCATTAACTTTCTGTTATATTATTTTTGTTATTGCTGCATAAAAAAGATACGACTTGACTGTGTAATTTAATTAGTGATTCTCAAAATATTAATTTTCAGTCTTATGTTGCTTAAGGATACTAAATATATTTTGTGAGGTTTCAGATTACTACTTTTTAATCAGATTTTGTGTGATATACAACAGATTTGGGATGTATTTTGTTTTCGTTAAGAAATGTGATACTTTGAGCCACGTCGATTTCTTGTAATTGATATGGTGTGATGTTTGGTTAATTCTCTGTAATTTTTATTATTATTAGTAAGGTATAATTTCAAAGAATATTGCATTATACAAAGAATTATTATAAAAAAAAGAAAGATTAAAAGAGTTAAATTCGTTCAATATAGTATTACACTAAGACAGTAAAATTCTGTTATTAGATTACATCATAAAGTAGACATTTCTATAGCAATCTCCATCAATCCCACTATGTCGCCATCCTAATTATAAATCAGTCGCCCACCGTATCCATAAGATTAAGATGTATTTGTATTCGTAAGTAAATATATGAATTTCAACTTCTTTTATATTATCAGCTCAAGCGCTCTAATCGTATACGGTAAACTCGCCCCAGAAAATTCGCCCCATCAATATTCGTCACCAGAAAATTTGCCCCCAAGTAAGTATACTATCATTTCACTTTGACAAACTTACATATTGACAGACTTAAACTACTTTATCTACCTATGACAACGTTTCCTCTAATCGGAATATCACAATAATTGATAATAACAGGTATAGGATGTAGATACCAAATATCTGGTGTGGAACAACACCTTCTAACCTACAAATCGGAAATTGAAAGAATTTTGATAATTATTCAACCACTTTTTATTTCATTCATAACGAAAATAGGCAACATTGTAAAAAAAAAAATAATAATCTACAGTGTGTCCCCGGATAGGTGAAACGACTCTTGTAAAAGATAAAAATTTTCGATATAAAATTTCATTGTTTGGGGTTCAGCCCTGCTTAGTTAAAAACTAATTTCTGGCATAATTTTAGTTTTCTAAAATCATGTATGCCTTGGATCTTTTCAAAATTTGATTTTTGGTTCTAGTAAACTGCCTTTGTTAGTGAAGGTATAACAAAATTTGATTAATAAAAGTTGTTTAGAATCATGAAAGAGTCCTACTTCTATAATTTCAAGCACCTAGGCCAACGTTGATGTTTTGGCAATTTACTCTTGAAAAGCAAAAAATTCTAAATAAACAAAATAAATAAAAGAATTTCTTTAACACAGTTTATTACTATGAATATTAAAAGATAACACTTAAATTATTAGCTATTACAAGTTACTGGCTTAACACTGATAAGTTATAATGAAATAGTGAGTTAATATTCAGATTAAAATAAGGCTCTACTAAGCCTCCTCCTAAATTTGCGCAGTTTTCAATACGATTCCGGAATTCTCCAAAAGCTGCCTGTATTTGTTCTCTAGGAATTGATCGAACTGCAACTGATATTCTGCGTTTTAATATTTCAGTGTCATTCGGAATGTGTGCTTTGTAAACTATTTGTTTTACCCATCCCCATACAAAAAATCCATTATCGATAGGTCTGGAAATCTAGCCGGCCAAGATGTCACGCTCATTCTCCCGAACCATCTTTCAACAAACTGATTATTAAGCCAATCAATAATCATTTGTGTGGAATGGGCAGGGCAGCCATCTTGTTGAAAGTAATGCGAACGTCGAATATTTAATGGAAGTTCGTCAACAAAACTTTGCAGAATTTGTAAGTAAGTTTGCTGATTTAATCTTCCTTCAATAAAAAGGGTTCAATAATTCCTAACTGGTATGAGACGGCACACCAAACATTTAGTTTTCCAAAATACTGTCTTCTTGAGTTAACTACGTAATGGGGATTGACTCTGCTCCAATATCGACAGTTTTGCGAAGATGGAACACCATTTGTTGTTAAAGTACATTCGTCAGAAAAAATATTAGTTTATGGAAACTTCTGTTTTCTAAAATTAGCTCCCTAAAGACAAACAGAACTGCAATCGCCTTGTTTCATCACCTTCTTCCAAAGTGTGTCAAAATTTGGATTTATATGGATAAATTTTGTTAGTTTTATAAATTCTCTGTAAATGTGTTTTACTTATGATTGTATTTACGCTTCGATTTCTTAGAGACATTTTAGGATATGCATCTACGGAATTTAAAGCATCTAAAGTACCTGCATCAGTTTCATTGTAAGCTTTTTTCTCTTCTTATAGTGAACGCTTCCTGTTGTGAGAAATCTCTTGATTAAACGCCAAGCAGTAACTTTGTTAATTGCAGTATTTGGATATTTTTCATTAAATAAAGCAATAACCATATTTATCGACCTTTCACCGATTCCGTAACACTGAATCAAGTAAACTTTTCATCTAATGTTAACATTATCTTTAAAAATATGTTTCACTTTAATACAGAAGTGTTTGATTGATAAGATTGACAGATAAGTTTTATTGTGGAGACAATTTGTTTTCCATAGCAATCTTTGTTACAAATACATTTCTTTAGTATAGGAATCGACATAACAGAAGATATGAGAGATTTTGATTCAAAAACTGTACTCTGCAGAAAATGTTTGTTAGTAGTACAGAAAGGAATACGATGAATGAAAGTTATTCAGAATCATAAAAAAGTCCTATTTCCAAAATTGTAACGACCTACACCGACTTTGATGTGTTGATAATTATTAATATTATTTTTATTTGATAGTTTAATTTTCTTACACATATTGTTTTATTTGACAAAGATTGCATAAACCAAGTATTTGAGCTGATTTCAAAGAAATGCAGATGAAAATATGTTAAAAATTGCCAAAACATCAACGTTGGCCTAGGTGCTTGAAATTCTAGAAGTAGGACTCTTTCATGATTCTAAACAACTTTTGTTAATCAAATTTTGTTATATCTTCACTAACAAAGGCAGTTTACTAGAACCAAAATCAAATTTTTGAAAAGATCTAAGGCATACATGATTTTAGAAAACTAAAATTATGCCAGAAATTAGTCTTTAACTAAGCAGGGCTGAACCCCAAACAATTAAATTTTATATCGAAAATCTTTATCTTTTACAAGAGTCGTTTCACCTATCCGGACACACTGTATATCAGATACACGCTTAAAATTTAATGTCAGATAGACGTAGATGCTAATTAAAAAAAATCCAAAGCCACACGCTTCTATAAAATATCAATAATAATAAGATTTTCTATGTTATTTAATTAATTTTTAGAATTATTTGGCCTCTTATGAAGAAACTTTATAAAGACAGATTACAACGTTAACATGATTCGTCTTCTTCTTCTTTAATAGCCCGTCGACATCCATTGTTGGATCTAGGCCTCCCCTATTGACTTCCAAAGATCTCTGTTTTGGGTTTTTCTGATCCAGCTCAGTCCCGCCGTCCTTTTCAAATTGTCGATCCACCGGGTTTGTGGCCGGCCTCTATTTCTTTTTCCCACATAGAGTATCCATTGTTGTATTTCTTTATTCCAGCGCCCATTGACTTGACGCATGGTGTAACCGGCCCGCCTCCATTTCAGCGAACCTACTTCTTCTTTTATATCTCTTCATTTTGTCCTGTTTCTGATGACCTCGTTCCGTTTTTTATCGCTTAGTTTAATATTCAACATCTGTCGTTCCATAGCTCTTTGAGTCTTTGCTAATTCCTCTAATAAAGTTTTTGTTAGGGGCCATGTCTGGGCAGAGTAGGATAATACCGGTAACACGCATTGATTGCAAGATAAATAATAAATGTTACTTTCATATTGGCATACTTTTACAACAAGTATTACAATATTCCTTTTTGTGTGCTTTGGTCGCAGTATTCAACGTTGCAGGTTGTGTTGATATTAATCGTTATATTATAAACCAGAACATTCAGATCAATAAATGTCAAACTGTCTGTTTGCATGTTTTACTGGTCCCTGATTATACAAAAATGGTTTCGCGATAGTGTATATATATATATATATATATATATATATATATATATATATATATATATATATATATATATATATATATATGTATATATACATACAGTCTGATTGTTTTTACGTGTCCAAGCATATAGATATTTTATCATAAAAGAAAGAAAAAAAGTTTAAGAAGCAAAAATACTCTACATTCAATTATTAATAATGCTACATATTCAGAAAAACAAATTACACAAAAGCAAAAGAGCATCGCAAGACAAATGATTTTTTTTAATGAAACGTGCACTTTTTTTAATATTCTGGAAGAGGTTTAAATTCTCTTTACAATGGTACCAAATAAGTTATTATTATTTCGGCAATTATAGTCACAATATTTTTTTAAAGTTTGTTTTCTGTATTCCTATAAATACGAACAAAAACAACAAGATTGGAACAGTAGTCTTGGGAAACAAATAAAAAGCTGTTATTAATAATGCTACATATTCAGAAAAACAAATTACACAAAAGCAAAAGAGCATCGCAAGACAAATGATTTTTTTTTAATGAAACGTGCACTTTTTTTAATATTCTGGAAGAGGTTTAAATTCTCTTTACAATGGTACCAAATAAGTTATTATTATTTCGGCAATTATAGTCACAATATTTTTCTCAAGTTTGTTTTCTGTATTCCTATAAATACGAACAAAAACAACAAGATTGGAACAGTAGTCTTGGGAAACAAATAAAAAGCTGTAACAGATACAAACTACATCACTACATTATAACTTAGAATCACGTGAAAAGAGACAAAAACATGAATTAGATGAGATGTTCGAAGTGTCCCCCATTATTTTGAACACATAATCGGGCTCTTCTTAGTAAATTTCTGTGTGCCTTTGTAGCATGTAAGCGGCTATTTGACGGCAGACTTCAGTAATTGATTTCTGAGATTCTCAAGGTTTTCGGAGCTATGACATAAACTTTTTGTTTAACGTATCCCCAAACGAAAAAATCCAAAATCGAAAGGTCGGGCGACCTGGCCGGCCAAGGTACTGGACCACCATTCGCTATCCAAATATTTCTAACCATTTGACGTAAAACATCTTTAACAACTCTTGAATTATGTGGAGCTACTGGTACGTCATCCAGCAAGTCATGAAATTCATTTATAAGAAAGTTCCTATACCTATCACCTGTAAGAGTTCCTTCATAAAAATAAGGACCCATTACAAAATCATTCACAACGCCAATCCATACGTTAACAGAAAATTTATTTTGATATCTGCATGGTCGTAATTGTCTAGGATTTATGTCATCCCAGTAGTGGTCGTTTTTCCTATTGGATATACCTACCATTTCTTGTAAAACATGACTCATCGCTCCAAACTATGATATTAATTAAATAACTGTGATTAATCAGCCATTCACAAAATGTTATTCACCGTTGCTGATCTCCGTCATTTAGTCCTTGTATTAATTTAATTTTGTAAGGCTTCATTTTGTTCCTTTTAAGTATTGAAAATATTTTGTAGTAGGTAAATCCTAAATCAACCACTGCTTCGCGTATGGAATTCCTAGGATGCGCTCGAAAGTACGCCAAAACAACAATTTCATCATTTTCCTCGCCGATGTCTTTGCTGCACTGGTTTTGCACTAAAACCGTCAGTTCTGCGTAAATTTGCTCCCAATTTAGTAAAAATTCGAGGATGTAGTTGTCACTCGCGATACAAATTTAAATACATTGCACTTGCCTCCAGCGTATTATCATTGCACCGAATAAAAACATATCCATTTTTTCATCATTTGTGTAATTATTACTTGCTTGCATTGTGACAGGTAATATTACGAGCACTGAACAATAATTTAACTGTCACAAACAATGCTCTAATATTGACAATTGTTTTTCATTTGTTTCCCAAGACTACTGTTCCAATCTTGTTCTTTTTGTTCGTATTTATAGGAATACAGAAAACAAACTTTAAAAAAATATCGTGACTATAATTGGCAAAATAATAATAACTTATTTGGTACCATTGTAAAGAGAATTTAAAGCTCTTTCAGAATATTAAAAAAAGTACCGTTCTATTTAAAAAAACATTTGTCTTGATGCTCTTTTCTTTGTGTAATTTGTTTTCTGAATATGTAACATTATTAATAATTGAATGTATATTTTGCTTCTTAAACTTTTCTATCTACATTCTTGGATACGTATAATCAATCAGACTATATATATATATATATATATATATATATATATATATATATATATATATATATATATATATATACCCAAATGACAACCAAATTATAGGACAATACATACTAAGAAATATAACATTTAACTATATAAGCATATAAAACTAAATTATAAGTGAAGAAAGGCAAACTAAATACAGAGTTATTACAAATGATGTTCATGATTTCAAGCATACATAAATCGAGTTTTATTCGTTTTACAAATATAAAAAATAGTTATATTTGAAGGAAAACTCAAAAAGTTTCATAACAGGTATTCAGAATTACAAATGTTCAATATGGAGCCTTTGTGACACGACAGATGTCAAGCCTGTAATCAAGCTCTCGCCATACGTTGTCGAGAGTTTCTTGATTGATTGTTTCGATGGCATTGGCAATCCGTCGCTGGACATATCTTCTGTGGTAATGGTGTATACACTTTATCCTTGATGTATCCCACAAGAAAAAGTCACAGGGGTGATGTCCGGAGATTTTGGAGGTCAGTTCAAGAGTGTCATCATTTGGACCAACGCGAGATCCATCTCTCAGGTAGCAGATTGTTAAGTTCAGCTAACACCCAAGTGGTAATGTGAAGTGCGCCATCCAATTGCAGAATGAAATCGGGTTAATCTTGCTAATTGTGGTATAAGCCATTCCGTCATCATACCAAGAAAACCATTCCATTTATTGTTTGTTCAATAAAGAAGAAAGTACACTTTATTGTAAGCAATGCAAAAACTATTAACTTTAGGAGAATCACGCACGTGCTCAATGTAAGCGTGTGGGTTCTCTGAGCCATATTCTTACATTATGTCTGTTTACTTTACCACATAAGTGGAACGTTGCTTCATCACTAAAGACCACACGCTGTAGAAAGTTTTCATCCTCAATCAAGACTTGCATGATCTCACAAAAGAGAGTCTTTTAACTTTGTCATTTGTTTTAATGCTTGAAGCAGTTGAAGTTTGTAAGGTTTGAATTTAATACGTTTACGTAAAATTTTCCAAACTGTTGGCTGTGGTATACCGAGCTCTCTGCTGCATTTAACAGTAGATTTCTGTGGACTGCGGGTAAAACTTTCCCTTACCTGCTCCACAACTTCATTGCTTACTGACGGCCTTCCAGTTGAGTTCTTTTTACAAATGCAGCCATTTCTCTTAAACTTCTTCATCTTCATTAAATCTGGTTCTAAAGTGACGTTGAACACTAATAACTGATTGGTTAACGTGATAATCTAGCACACAAAATGCTTTCTTGTTTTCAAATTCAGCCATTGCACAAAACTGTCAACAATGGACTTAAGAAACAACTGATACATACCGAAATCAATGTAAACAAAACTTTATGATAAAATATTATCTTTTTGATTTAATGGTGTATTTAATTATATTAAATTTAAACATTATTTCGTCAGTAGTAATGTTTGTTAAAATTGTTTACTACATCTTTAACAATTTTAACAAACATTACTAGACGAAGATAACTAAGTTTATCAAATTTATATAATTTAATACACATTAAAAATCCCAAAAATAAATATTTTATTATGAGTGTTAATGGTGAAAGTTTACATTTTCATAAAACTTTATGAGTTTTTCTTTCCAGCGGTACCAACCAAATGGTTTTAATACATAATATTCCAGTGACACATGCAATCGAAATTAGGAACATCATTTGTAATAACCCTGTACTTAATCCGTAGAATATAAAAAGCAGAAACTCTGCTAAAAATGTAAACAAAAGTTTTTAAGAAACATCTTAATAATATTTATCACACAGACAGAATACATATGTCATCATAAACTTTGTTTGAATTCACTGACATATTAATGTATACTCTTAATTTAAAATTTGTTTTGACTGTTGCACTGCAAAAGGTCATAGCATATCTGAACACAATTCTAGGTACGTGAAGTTTTACGTAAGCTAACAATTCGGGAGTATCAAATCTATCATTCACTAATTTAGTCATAAATAGTGCGCTGCATTGTTCACATCTAGTAGGCAAAGAATCGATGTTGTGTGCGAGTAACAAATTAGAATAGTCAATAGACTTAGTTGAGTATGATCCAAACTTCATAAATGATTAACACTTGAGTTGAGTTAAGTAATAAAGATACCATATCGCTGAATCGTATTCCAGGCGGTTACGTACAAAAGCAAAGTAGAGAATAGATAAGACTGCAGAACATGTAAACATCTTTACGGTTCTAACTAGAAAGCCTAAGATGCGTGAGGCTGAAGAGCATATACTTTCAATACGTGTTTTAATGATAATCTTGAATCAAACCAAATACTCAGATCTTTCATCTTCGAGCTGTTCTGCAGCCCAACTCTATCTATATGATAAGTCCACTTGATGGGAGAGAATTTCCGAGTGTAGGTCACATTTTGTTGTATTAAGTATAAGTTTACAATCAGTACACCGTTTTACTAAGATGTCGATATCAAATTGCAACCCTATAATAATCATATATTGACTCAATGCTCTTCAATATCTTAACATCATTAGCATAGCCAAGAACAGAGCAAGAAAATTTAGGTAAAAGATCATCAGGAAATACGATAGTATAAATATCAGCGGGCCAAGGTTTGAGCAAAAACCATTCTAAAACACATAGATTATTCGCAAGCTAACATATGAGCGTAACAGGTCAAGAAACGAAGGTGAGAACCAAAACTATCCAGTTTTTGTAATAGAAATCCATGAGAAAATCGGTATGCCAACTTGCTGTCCCTTATCCATTTATTCGAAAAGATACAGAGCAATACAAGTAAGATTTGCAGTGGTTGACCTTCCGGAGATGAAACCATGTTGTAGATTGAATATAAACGGTTTGACGTGGTTTCTGATTTGTTTGTATGGAACTTGTTCAAAAATGTTTGCAAAATTGGAAATTTAAATATAGGACGATAGTTTAAGAACAAAGACGGTTCCCTTTCTTTAATACAGGAATTAACCTAGTTCTTTTCCATCTATCAGGAAATAAAAATTTTTGTATGGCTAGATTAGTTATGTGAGTCAGGGTGCAGCAAACACAAATCTAAAATCGCGAATTAATAAACTAGGAATTAGATCGGGCTTAGCAGGTTCAGAATTATCATGTACAATAGTGGCGATGAATTGCCAAGGAAGTATAGCATGTGAGATGTCAATTTATGCAAAATTTGCCCTGATTTCAAAATGTATTTAAAAAGCAAATCCGAATTGATTTGAAAAGTTATGACATAATTTATGTTTTAGTTAATTTAACATTTTGTTTAGACGAATCAGATGATAGGATCTTTTGTATGTAATGTAGAAAAAAATTGAAAATTTGGTATCCATGAGAAAAGTATAAAAGGAATTGCTCCAGATTTCTCGCTCTCTTGCTTTCTCTTGCTTTTGTAATTTTTGTGACTAAAAAGTCATAGTGCTAGTAGTGCTTTTGTTAACATGTAAGTTAAAATTTTCGTTAACAATATCGGATTTGAAACGCGTTCAACATAAAGTTGGATTTCATAAACAATTGTTTTAACCTATAACAAAATTTAAAACTAAGGTTACCGATTATAATCGTCGATAATATTGTAATTGTTTCATTTCGAAATCGTGTTTAAACATCGGGTGATGTGCATTTTTTTATGTCAATAAAATCCTTCAGTTATTTTGGATGTGATGTTTATTTTTTTGAAAGTGATGGAGGTTATAAAATAAATTTAACTTCATAACGGCACCTAAAATGAAAGTGCAAGTAAATATAAAATTTTATACAAGAATAAAATACTAGTCTAATATAAAAAATTATTAAATATTTAAATCAACATTTAAATATACAAATAAAATAAAAGTGCTTGTCTAAAAGTATATGAGCATATCACATAAGTACATCGTATTTACCACGAAGAAGATTTATCACCAGGACTTGGATGAAGTTATGGAAATTAAGCAGCACCATTTTCAACAAGACAGTATCATCGATACATGGCAAGAAGTCTACGTCCAATGTTAATATGAAACAAGCCTTATGTAACCATTCGTTGGAAATTGCAACAACACATGTGAGTTAAATTTTTCTATCATAACCCAACTATTACATTGATTATTCTATTGATGTCCTGTATTTATGTTTTTTGTTTGATTATGTATAAATGTTTGTGCGACAACATGTATCAGTATCTGAAAAGTCAATGAACAGGTGTAATTATAAAATAATAATTTTAAAAGTGTACTCGCTAATTTTAGATCCTTTGGTGAAATTTTTGACAGGCTGGATTTATTTAAGTTGGCAAGGACGCAACGCATGTGTAATTTGTGCATATTCCAACGAAATCTGTTTCACATTGAAACTATTAATTACAAATTACAATTTAATTATTAACATGAATATTTCCATGTGTGAAATGAAATTTTTTGATTTCACGAAAAGATTCGAAAAGATTTAAATTTTATAATAATATTAAAAGTTAATATATTTATTTTACTTGCCAAATTTTATACTATTATTATAATTAATAATAAATATTTTCACGTAGACCATTACATATATATATATATATATATATATATATATATATATATATATATATATTGTCCAAAAGACAACCAAATTATAGGACAATACATACCAAGAAATGTAACATTTAACTATATAAGCATTTAATAAACACAATTATAAGTGAAGAAAGGCAAATTAAATACGCAACCCGTAGAATATAAAAAGTAGAAACTCTGCTAAAAATGTAAACACAAGTTTTTAAGAAACATCTTAATAATATTTATCACACAGACAGAATAAATATGTCATCATAAATTTTGTTTGAGTTCACCGACATAATGTATACTCGTAATTTAAAATTTGTTTTGGCTGTTGCACTGCAAAAGGTCAAGCATATCTGAACACAATTCTAGGTACGTGAAATTTTACGTAAGCTAACAATTCGGGAGTATCAAATCTACCATTCACTAATTTAGTCATAAATAGTGCGCTACTTTGTTCACATCTAATAGGCAAAGAGTCGATGTTGTGTTCGAGTAACAAATTAGAATAGTCAATAGACCTAGTTGGGTATGATCCAAACTCATAATTACTGTTAAAACCTTTAATCGTATTCCAGGCGGTTACGTACAAAAGCAAAGTAGAGAATAATAAGACTGCAGAACCTGTAAACATTTTGCGGTTCTAACTAGAAAGCCTAAGATGCGTGCGGCTGAAGAGCAATACTTTCAATACGTGTTTTAATGATAATCTTGAATCAAACCAAATACTCAGATCTTTAATCTTCCAGCTGTTCTGCAGCCCAACTCTATCTATATTATAAGTCCACTTGAAGGGAGAGAATTTCCGAGTGTAGGTCACATTTTGTTGTATTAAGTATAACTTTACAATCAGTACACCGTTTTACTAAGATGTCGATATCAAATTGCAACCCTATAATAATCATATATTGACTCAATGCTCTTCAATATCTTAACATCATTAGCATAGCCAAGAACAGAGCAAGAAAATTTAGGTAAAAGATCATCAGGAAATAGTATAAATATCAGCGGGCCAAGGTTTGAGCAAAAACCATCCTAAAACACATAGATTGTTCGCAAGCTAACATATGAGCGTAACAGGTCAAGAAACGAAGGTGAGAACCAAAACTATCTAGTTTTTGTAATAACCATGAGAAAATTGGTATGCCAACTTGCTGTCCCTTATCCATTTGTTCGAAAGATACAGAGCAATACAAGTAAGATTTGAGTGGTTGACCTTCCGGAGATGAAACCATGTTGTAGATTGAATATAAACGGTTTGACGTGGTTCTGATTTGTTTGTATGGAACTTGTTCAAACATGTTTGCAAAATTGGAAATTTAAATATAGGACGATAGTTTAAGAACAAAGACGGTTCCCTTTCTTTAATACAGGAATTAACCTAGTTCTTTTCCATCTATCAGGAAATAAAAATTTTTGTATGGCTAGATTACTTATGTGAGTCAGGGTGCAGCAAACACAAATCTAAAATCGCGAATTAATAAACTAGGAATTAGATCGGGCTTAGCAGGTTCAGAATTACCACATACAATACCTCAATGCATGTGAAATTTTCATGAGTGTTTATTGATTCGATATAAATTGGTCGAGTCCGTTAGCATGAGACCAATTTTGAAGCAATAAAGACGATTAAGCACTTTGACAAACATTTATGCAATTCGTTGGCCGAGTGGTATTTAAAAGACTATTCAACGAACAAAATTGACGGACAATTGACGAGTCATGAATTAATTAATTAGTTTTAATTAATTAAAACAAGTTTCAGGTTATATAGTGGTTTCGATGGTAGTCGGAGTCTGCATTACTTCGACGAACAAAGTAAACGTCAAAGTTTATGTCAATTGGACATTTTACCGGAAGGAATTAAATTTCACAGGAAGATAAAAATTGTCGAGAATATTCCGCTATCGGAGAAGTGCACAATTGTGCTCTGATTGGTCCAATATAAAAATACTAAATTGTAATTGGTTGATAGTTGACATGGAAAGGGTGAGTTAAATAGTCAGTATTATTTACATTCAACATTAGGAATAAATAATTTGAAAAGTTTGGGCAAAAGTATCTACAATTTTTATTTATATTTAAATAAAGTTTTTGGAATTCTAGTCGTACCAGATCTTGGTGATTAAAAGTCCAAAACTCTTTCGGATTTGATTTTATTGACAACTCGACTGAATTAAGATAATTATCATAAGCGATAGGTATTTGACGCTTTAACAGGTTTAAAGGTTCTGACCCTTTTAAACTCATAATATATTCTCCACCAAATGGCTTCCATCTCTTGTGATAATACCATTTCAGACGGAAGTTTCGCTTTATTTCAAACGTAAAAATTGAGGAAACTTGCTGTTGCGAACTAATGCACGCGGATCAAATAATACAAAAGCACTGTATATAATAGAATGTAATGCATCAACGGTCGCAGACATCTTCAGTATACAGCGTGTCCCAAAAGTATAGGGACAAAGTTTAACTAGAACTTCCTTAGGTCATCGATACATGGAAAGAAGTCTACGTCCAATGTTAATATGGAACAAGCCTTATGTGACCATTCTTTGGAAATTGCAACAACATATCTGAGTTAAATTTTTCTATCATAACCCAACTATTGCATTGATTATTCTATTGATGTCCTGTATTTATATTTTTGTTTGATTATGTATAAATGTTTGTGCGACAACATGTATCAGTATCTGAAAAGTCAATGAACAGGTGTAATTATAAAATAATAATTTTAAAAGTGTACTCGCTAATTTTAGATCCTTTGGTGAAATTTTTGACAGGCTGGATTTATTTAAGTTGGCAAGGACGCAACGCATGTAATTTGTGCATATTCCAACGAAATCTGTTTCACATTGAAACTATTAATTACAAATTACAATTTAATTATTAACATGAATATTTCCATGTGTGAAATGAAATTTTTTGATTTCACGAAAAGATTCGAAAAGATTTAAATTTTATAATAATATTAAAAGTTAATATATTTATTTTACTTGCCAAATTTTATACTATTATTATAATTAATAATAAATATTTTCACGCTAGACCATTACATAATATATATATATATATATATATATATATATATATATATATATATATTGTCCAAAAGACAACCAAATTATAGGACAATACATACCAAGAAATGTAACATTTAACTATATAAGCATTTAATAAACAAAATTATAAGTGAAGAAAGGCAAATTAAATACATAACCCGTAGAATATAAAAAGTTGAAACTCTGCTAAAAATGTAAACAAAAGTTTTTAAGAAACATCTTAATAATATTTATCACATAGACAGAATAAATATGTCATCATAAATTTTGTTTGAGTTCACTGCCATATTAATGTATACTCGTAATTTAAAATTTGTTTTGGCTGTTGCACTGCAAAAGGTCATAGCATATCTGAACACAATTCTAGGTACGTGAAATTTTACGTAAGCTAACAATTCGGGAGTATCAAATCTACCATTCAGTAATTTAGTCATAAATACTTTGTTCACATTTAATAGGCAAAGAGTCGATGTTGTGTTCGAGTAAGAAATTAGAATAGTCAATAGACCTAGTTGGGTATGATCCAAACCATATCGCTGAATCGTATTCCAGGCGGCTACGTACAACAGCAAAGTAGAGAATATATAAGACCGCAGAACCTGTAAACATTTTTGCGGTTCTAACTAGAAAGCCTAAGATGCGTGCGGCTGAAGAGCAAATACTTTCAATACGTGTTTTAATGATAATCTTGAATCAAATACTCAGATCTTTCATCTTCCAGCTGTTCTGCGGCCCAACTCTATCTATATGATAAGTCCACTTGAAGGGAGAGAATTTCGGAGTGTAGGTCACATTTTGTTGTATTAAGTATAACTTTACAATCAGTACACCGTTTTACTAAGATGTCGATATCAACTTGCAACCCTATAACAATCATCTATTAACTCAATGCTCTTCAATATCTTAACATCATCAGCATAGCCAAGAACAGAGCAAGAAAATCTAGGTAAAAGATCATCAGGAAATAGTATAAATATCAGCGGGCCAAGGTTTGAGCAAAACCATCCTAAAACACATAGATTGTTCGCAAGCTAACATATGAGCGTAATAGGTCAAGAAACGAAGGTGAGAACCAAAACTATCTAGTTTTTGTAATCCATGAGAAAATTGGATACACGACGTCAACTTGCTGTTCCTTATCCATTTGTTCGCAAAGATACAGAGCAATACAGTAGTTGACCTTCCGGAGATGAAACCATGTTGTAGATTGATATAAACGGTTTGACGTGGTTGCTGATTTGTTTGTATGGAACTTGTTCAAACATGTTTGCAAAATTGGAAATTTAAGTTATAGGACGATAGTTGAAGAACAAAGACGGTTCCCTTTCTTTAATACAGGAATTAACCTAGTTCTTTTCCATTTATCAGGAAATAAAAGTTTTTGTATGGCTAGTTACTTATGTGAGTCAGGGTGCAGCAAACACAAATCTAAAATCGCGAATTAATAAACTAGGAATTAGATCGGGCTTAGCAGGTTCAGAATTACACTACAATACATGCAAGTGATTGAGTGTTTATTGCTTCGATATAAATTGGTCGAGTCCGTTAGCACGAGACCAATTTTGAAGCAATAAACACGATTAAGCACTTTTACAAACATTTATGCAATTCGTCGGCCACGAGTGTTGTTTAAAAAACTATTCAACGAACAAAATTGACGGACAATTGACGAGTCATGAATTAATTAATTAGTTTTAATTTGGGACAAGTTTCAGGTTATATAGTGGTTTCGATGGTAGTCGGAGTCTGCATTACTTCGACGAACAAAGTAAACGTCAAAGTTTATGTCAATTGGACATTTTACCGGAAGGCAATTAAATTTCACAGGAAGATAAAAAATTTTCGGGAATATTCCGCTATCGGAGTAGTTGCACAATTGTGCTCTGATTGGTCCTAATATAAAAATACTAAATTGTAATTAGTTGATAGTTGACATGGAGAGGGTGAGTTAAAAAGCCAGTATTATTTACATCGACATTAGGAATAAATAATTTGAAAAATTTGGGCAAAAGTATCTACAATTTATTTTATTAAATAAAGTTTTTGGAATTCTAGTCGTACCAGATCTTGGGTGATTAAAAGTCCAAAACTCTTTCGGATTTGATTTTATTTACAACTCGACTGAATTAAGATAATTATCATAAGCGATAGATATTTGACGCTTTAACAGGTTTAAAGGTTCTGACCCTTTTAAACTCATTATAGTATATTCTCCACCAAATGGCTTCCATCTCTTGTGATAATACCATTTCAGACGGAAGTTTCGCTTTATTTCAAAAGTAAATGATTGAGGAAACTTGCTGTTGCGAACTAATGCACGCGGAACAAATAATACAAAAGCACTGTATATAATAGAATGTAATGCATCAACGGTCGCAGACATCTTCAGTATACAGGGTGTCCCAAAAGTATAGGGACAAAGTTTAACTAGAACTTCCTTAGGTCAAATGGAATCGATTAAACCAAACATGCCTTAGTACAAATGTGCTTCCTGAAGAAGTTACATCTCTTTAAAGTGATAAAAAATACTTTTAAGATTGGGTATATTTCAGAAATGACGTGATGTATCTAGCTGAAAATTGGAACACATCCAATTCGGAGGAAGCTGAATATTCTCAGTTTATGAGCCATACTGCACATTGTAGAGAGCGCTGTCGGCAGATTTTTTTCGTATCTTTGTGTCATATTTTTCTTATGATCATCACTTTCGTGTCTACGACTAAATTTTATGATGGAGAAACTAATTTTACATAAAAAAGGTGTACTTCTTTCATATCCACAAAATGTACCGTTTTGAAGAAAAACGCACCTAAACGTTTTAATTCACCAATTTAAAGTTTTTCACAAAATACGATATTATCAACTAACCACTTGTCACACTAATATTAATGCACTTTCTAATAAAAATTAATTTGAATTAAGTAGGTATTAGATTTTATTGGCTATTTACAAAAGATTCTCAAAATGCACGCCATTAGCTTCAATACACCTTTGTCAAAGTTTAGCTAGATTTCGTCTAACACGGAAGAATCACTGAGCATTAAGCTAAGTTCCAGCCTCTCGAATTTTTCTTGACAATTCCATTCTATTGCCGTTTGATTATTTATAAACAAAGCATTTCATATGACCCCATAAGAAAAATCTAACGGATTGATATCTGGACTTCGCGGTGGCCAGGGATGGTCACTCCCACGTCAAATCGGGCTTTTAATTGCTTACGGTCGAGCAACCACCACTAAAGGTATAAGATCTGTGGTATAATCGCTATTTTATACACAAAAGGGTTTAAAATGTAAATTTATACGAAATTATATAAATAACAACACTTAACGTTGCGGTTATTGCTATTTTATAATAGCAATAACAGATTTTATGGTAATAAATAAAATTAACGTTTGTCAATATGACAATGCCTTTTATTTAC
This sequence comes from Vesta saturnalis, assembly GCA_036346205.1. NCBI lineage: Eukaryota > Metazoa > Arthropoda > Insecta > Coleoptera > Lampyridae > Vesta > Vesta saturnalis. Next base: position 1,143,323 of record JARFJB010000772.1, on the reverse strand, counting down.
TGTCATGTCACTGTAGTAACTGACAGATCTTCCAATTTACTACTCAGTGTTGCAAACTTATTTTATATATAGTTTCAATATGTGTAGATATAGAATAAGTCACTTTTTAAAATTTTAACGATACCAAATTTACGATACAAAGAGTCGATGTTGTGTTCGAGTAACAAATTAGAATAGTCAATAGACCTAGTTGGGTATGATCCAAACCATATCGCTTAATCGTATTCCAGGCGGCTACGTACAAAAGCAAAGTAGAGAATATATAAGACCGCAGAACCTGTAAACATTTTTGCGGTTCTAACTAGAAAGCCTAAGATGCGTGCGGCTGAAGAGCAAATACTTTCAATACGTGTTTTAATGATAATCTTGAATCAAATACTCAGATAAATCATCTTCCAGCTGTTCTGCGGCCCAACTCTATCTATATGATAAGTCCACTTGAAGGGAGAGAATTTCGGAGTGTAGGTCACATTTTGTTGTATTAAGTATAACTTTACAATCAGTATACCGTTTTACTAAGATGTCGATATCAACTTGCAACCCTATAACAATCATCTATTGACTCAATGCTCTTCAATATCTTAACATCATCAGCATAACCAAGAACAGAGCAAGAAAATCTAGGTAAAAGATCATCAGGAAATAGTATAAACATCAGCGGGCCAAGGTTTGAGCAAAAACCATTCTAAAACACAGATTGTTCGCAAGCTAACATATGAGCGTAACAGGTCAAAAAACGAAGGTGAGAACCAAAACTATCCAGTTTTTGTAATCCATGAGAAAATCGGTATACACAACGTCAACAGTCAACTTGCTGTTCCTTATCCATTTGTTCGCAAAGATACAGAGCAATACAAGTAAGATTTGTAGTAGTTGACCTTCCGGAGATCAAACCATGTTGTAGATTTGATATAAACGGTTTGACGTGGTTGCTGATTTGTTTGTATGGAACTTGTTCAAACATGTTTGCAAAATTGGAAATTTAAGTTATAGAGCGATAGTTGAAGAACAAGACGGTTCCCTTTCTTTAATACAGGAATTAACCTAGTTCTTTTCCATTTATCAGGAAATAAAAGTTTTTGTATGGCTAGGTTAGTTATGTGAGTCAGGGTGCAGCAAACACAAATCTAAAATCGCGAATTAATAAACTAGGAATTAAATCGGGCTTAGCAGGTTCAGAATTATCATATACAATACCTCAAGTGTATGAGTGTTTATTGATTCGATATAAATTGGTCGAGTCCGTTAGCATGAGACCAATTTTGAAGCAATAAAGACGATTAAGCACTTTGACAAAAATTTATGCAATTCGTTGGCCGAGTGGTATTTAAAAGACTATTCAACGAATAAAATTGGCGGGCAATTGACGACTCATGAATGAATTAATTAGTTTTAATTTAGAACAAGTTTCAGGTTATATAGTGGTTTCGATGGTAGTCGGAGTCTGCATTACTTCGACGAACAAAGTAAACGTCAAAGTTTATGTCAATTGGACATTTTACCGGAAGGCAATTAAATGTCACAGGAAGACAAAAAATTGGCGGGAATATTCCTCTAGCGGAGTTGTCGCACAATTGTGCTCTGATTGGTCCAAATATAAAAATACTAAATTGTAATTGGTTGATAGTTGACATGGAGATGGTGAGTTGAGAAGTCAGTATTATTTACTTCGACATTAGGATAAATAATTTGAAAAGTTTGGGGAAAAGTATCTACAATTTGCTTTGCATCAGTATAAGCTCAGTCACCTTTAAATAAAGTTTTTGGAATTCTAGTCGTACCATAGGTGATTATAAGTTCAAAACTCTTTCGGATTTGATTTTATTGACAACTCGACTGAATTAAGATAATTATCATAAGCGATAGGTATTTGACGCTGTAACAAGGTTCTGACCCTTTTAAACTCATAGTATATTCTCCACCAAATGGCTTCCATCTCTTGTGATAATGCTCTTTCAGACGGAAGTTTCGCACTATTTCAAACGTAAAACATGGAGGAAACTTGCTGTTGCGAACTAATGCACGCGGAACAAATAATACAAAAGCACTGTATATAATAGAATGTAATGCATCAACGACACACACACATCTTCAGTATACAGCGTGTCTCAAAAGTATAGGAACAAAATTTAACTACAACTTCCTTAGGTCAAATGGAATTGATTAAACCAAACATACCTTAGTAGAAATGTGCTTCCTGAAGAAGTTACATCTCTTTAAAGTGATACAAAATACTTTTAAGATTGGGTATATTTCAGAAATGACGTGATGTATCTAGCTGAAAATTGGAACACATCCAATTCGGAGGAAGCTGAATATTCTCAGTTTATGAGCCATACTGCACATTGTAGAGAGCGCTGTCGACAGATTTTTTCGTATCTTTTGTCATATTTTTCTTATGATCATCACTTTCGTGTCTACGACTAAATTTATGATGGAGAAACTAATTTTACAAAAAGTACTTTTCATATCCACAAAATGTACCGTTTTAAAAAACGCACTAAACGTTTTATTCACAATTTAAAGTTTTCACAAAATACGATATTATCAACTAACCACTTGTCACACTAATATTAATGCTTTCTAATAAAATTAATTTGAATTAAGTAGGTATTAGATTTTATTGGCTATTTACAAAAGATTCTCAAAATGCACGCCATTAGCTTCAATCACCTTTGTCAAAGTTTAGCTAGATTTTGTCTAAACGGAAGAATCACTGAGCATTAAGCTAAGTTCCAGCTCTCGAATTTTTCTTGACAATTCCATTCTATTGCCGTTTGATTATTTATAAACAAAGCATTTCATATGACCCCATAAGAAAAATCTAACGGATTGATATCTGGACTTCGCGGTGGTCAGGATGGTCACTCCCACGTCAAATCGGGCTTTTAATTGCTTACGGTCGAGCAACCACCACTAAAGGTATAAGATCTGTGGTATAATCGCTATTTTATACACAAAGGGTTTAAAATGTAAATTTATACGAAATTATATAAATAACAACACTTAACGTTGCGTTATTGCTATTTTATAATAGCAATAAAGATTTTATAATAAAAATAAATTAACGTTTGTCAATATGACAATGCCTTTTATTTACTGTCATGTCACGTAGTAACTGACAGATCTTCCAATTTACTACTCAGTGTTGCAAACTTATTTTATATATAGTTTCAATATGTGTAGATATAGAATAAGTCACTTTTTAAAATTTTAACGATACCAAATTTACGATACAAAGAGATAGCGCCGCTTTTTGTATACCCTCCAGTCAGAGGTACCAATGAGAAATCCGAAAATTTATGCGCGAGCAAGCAACGTTTGTATTTCTTTTAATTAAAATAAATTATTTAGCAGTAACTAACAATAGCCACACTATAAAATTTATATTTTCCAAACTGACTAGTCGGTATAAAAAATTACTTCTAGAGTTAAAATTTAATTACCTCTACAGAAGCTTCATTAAATATTTCAATTAATGCTGCAGGCTTAAGTTCTTAAAATGCGGAATCTATCACGTGACAAAGTTGTCTGTGACAGTTTTAAAATCATTATTAAGAGAACAATGGCGTTCATATGACGGTTTTAGATAACATTCTTGGTTAAATAATCACTGTGCAAAATTGTTATAACGGTTGCTATAAATCTTGACCTACTTATTTTGGAATAAATATTTATTTTTGTTCATTACTATGCTTCAATCAATGGTCAATCTCAATTTTTTTGTTACTTTATTCATTATGACGCACATAGCTTACTCACTTCATTTACAAAGTATAACCAAAATAGGTCTTTTACTTACACTTCATTTTCGTAAGGTAAAACTATAGGAAAGATTCGAAACTATATGAAAATCGTTTGCGCACATGACATTCGCTTAGTAATGTTGCATACCCATGCTTCTCTATTTTCCCAGGTTTGTCGATCTTCTATTTATATGTTTTCGATTTTGAATTAATGAACAAAATCGAAAGGTTGTGAAACTCACTTTTCAATTTTCAAACACTTTGCTTTGTACTCATAGTTTATTTACTTAGTTTGCATTCACTTTTAATCCGATACAAATGATTTAGTACTCTCAAAATCTATATTTATCTACCAAACTCAAGCTTATTGATTGACAGCCATTATTGATTTATACCAAAAGTTCGAATAATTCATTTCAATAATCACTCTACATTATCTACAGATAGTACTTTATCAATTTACTTTAATTCTAAACGGTTCTTTTAAATTTTATTCTCAATTCTAAATATAGGTCATTATAGATTAATTTTTATCCGATTTAGCAAAATGGTTTGATTTTGTAACAAAACTCATTAAACAATGTAGTCTGTACTTTAATATGAATAAACTACTCATTCTGTATTTAAATGCTAACATTGGTAGTTTTTCAATGGCGCATCTCAAAATTTTATCTTTCATGAGCTACATTACAAAAATTATACGTACAAATATCCATTTACGTAACCAGACAGATTTTGATCATTAGCAATATTGTATTTACTTTATTTTATCATTGTCTGCACATGACGTTTTGCATATTGTTAATTGTATATTATGCTCTTTATTATGCAGGTATATAAAGAAATTATAACCATAGGTGAAGAATGTAAATGATAGATTTTTAAACATATATTGTACAAATTATGTGATTATAAACGTTTTACTGTTTTTATAAATAATAATTAGAAACATAATTATGTGAACATTTTACTTTTTCTTATTATATTACGAATATTTTTTGTGTATTAATCAAAAATAAAGGTATTACGTTATTTTTCTTATTTGATTAATGGCATTTCATATTTTGTAGAAATACATCAGGAATCTAAAAATAATTTGTTACTTTGTAACGGAGTTGCACACTGAATACTAATCAAATTATTCCACATCCTTTCTCATAAGGTTAAAAAAAATTACAAGTAAAATCGTATTTGAGCAAAATGTTCGACTGGTGTAAATTATGTATTAAGATTCTATAATATCGAGAAATAAACGCTAACTGCTATTTTAGATGCAGGAGGGTGAACGTTGCAGTGTCTTAATGTGTATTGATTTTTATATACAATTTTTGTACCATAGTTGCTCTGGTTAATTTAAAAGCTACGCGCATCGTCTTTTAATAATACTTGTAAAGTTAACCGTACTATTTAATACCTTATGTTATAACTATTAGAATAATGATCTTAACACGCATCAACGTTACCCTCACATATATTCTTGTGGGTACAAAAAGTACATCATGTATTTTAGTATATTCTCCACAAATTGATTTCTACTTACAGTTTTTAAATACAAACATACTAAGATTGAATTAAATACCGGTCGTTTCCGAAATTGGGGACGGAAAAGCCATTTGAAACTCTTCAAGATAATTTAGTAATTATCCTTAACATTCTATATGGGTTTGTTTGTTTCTCCATTATTGATTAAACCAAACATACCTTAGTGCAAATGTGCTTCCTGAAGAAGTTACATCTCTTTAAAGTGATAAAAATACTTTTAAGATTGGGTATATTTCAGAAATGACGTGATGTATCTAGCTGAAAATTGGAACACATTCACTTCGGAGGAAGCTGAATATTCTCAGTTTATGAGCCATACTGCACATTGTAGAGAGCGCTGTCGACAGATTTTTTTTCGTATGTTTCTGTCATATTTTTCTTATGATCAACACTTTCGTGTCTACGACTAAAGTTTATGATGGAGAAACTAATTTTACATAAAAAAGTACTTCTTTCATATCCACAAAATGTACCGTTTTCTTCTAATAAAAATTAATTTGAATTAAGTAGGTATTAGATTTTATTGGCTATTTACAAAAGATTCTCAAAATGCACGCCATTAGCTTCAATGCACCTTTGTCAAAGTTTAGCTAAATTTTGTCTAACACGGAAGAATCACTGAACCTTAAGCTAAGTTCCAGCTTCTCGAATTTTTCTTGACAATTCCATTCTATTGCCGTTTGATTACTTATAAACAAAGGATTTCATGTAACCCCATAAGAAAAATCTAACGGATTGATATCTGGACTTCGCGGTGGCCAGAGATGGTCAGTCCCACGTCCAATCGGGCTTTTAATTGCTTACGGTCGAGCAACCACCACTAAAGGTATAAGATCTGTGGTATAATCGCTATTTTGTACACAGACGGGTTTAAAATGTAAATTTGTACGAAATTATATAAATAACAACACTTAACGTTGCGCTTATTGCTATTTTATAATAGCAATAACAGATTTTATAATAATAAATCAAATTAACGTTTGTCAATATGACATTACACTACAATGCCTTTTATTTACTGTCATGTCACAGTAGTAACTCACAGATCTTCCAATTTACTACTCAGTGTTGCAAACTTATTTTATATATAGTTTCAATATATTTAGATATAGAATAAAAGTCACTTTTTAAAATTTTAACGATACCAAATTAACGATGCAAAGAGATAGCGTCGCTTTTTGTATACCCTCCTGTCAGAGGTACCAAGGAGAAATCCCAAAATTTATGCGCGAGCAAGCAACGTTTGTATTTCTTTTAATTAAAATAAATTATTTAGCAGTAACTAACAATAGCCACACTATAAAATTTATATTTTCCATGTCCAAACTGACTAGTCGATATAACAAATTACTTCTAGGGTTAAAATTTAATTACCTCTACAGAAACTTCATTAAATATCATTGTTAAGGAAACAATGGCATTCATATGACGGTTTTAGATAACATTCTTGGTTAAATAATCACTGTGCAAAATTGTTATAACGGTTGCTATAAATCTTGACCTACTTATTTTGGAATAAATATTTATTTTTGTTCATTACTATGCTTCAATCAATGGTCAATATCAATTTTTTTGTTACTTTATTCGTTATGACGCACATAGCTTACTCACTTCATTTACAAAGTATAACCAAAATAGGTCTTTTACTTACACTTCATTTTCGTAAGGTAAAACTTTAGGAAAAAATAAGGTAATAGGTAATTTACATTGATGATAATTGTACACTTCAAAGATTCGAAACTATATGAAAATCGTTTGCGCACATGGACATTCGCTTAGTAATGTTGAATACCCATGCTTCTCTATTTTCTCAGGTTTGTCGATATTCTATTTATATGTTTTCGATTTTGAATTAATGAACAAAATCGAAAGGTTGTGAAACTCACTTTTGAATTTCCAAACACTTTGCTTTGTACTCATAGTTTATTTACTTAGTTTACACTCACTTTTAATCCGATACAAATGATTTAGTACTCTCAAAATCTATATTTATCTACCAAACTCAAGCTTATTCATTGACAGCCATTATTGATTTATACCAAAAGTTCGAATAATTCATTTTAATAATCACTCTGCATTATCTACAGATAGTACTTTATCAATTTACTTTAATTCTAAACGGTCCTTTTAACTTTTATTCTCAATTCTAAATATAGGTAGGTCATTATAAATTAATTTTTGTCCGATTTAGTGAAAAGGTTTGATTTTGTAACAAAACTCATTAAACAATGTAGTCTGTACTTTACTATGAATAAACTACTCATTCTGTATTTAAATGCTAACATTGGTAGTTTTAATTGATGCTCCATCTATTCCAATGGCGCATCTCAAAATTTTATCTTTCATGATCTACATTAAAAAAATTATACGTACAAATATCCATTTACGTAACCAGACACATTTTGATCATTAGCAATAATGTATTTACTTTATTTTATCATTGTCTGCACATGACGTTTTGCATATTGTTAATTGTATATTATGCTCTTTATTATGCAGGTATATAAAGAAATTATAACCATAGGTGAAGAATGTAAATGATAGATTTTTAAACATATGTTGTACAAATTATGTGATTATAAACGTTTTACTGCTTTTATAAATAATAATTAGAAACATAATTATGTGAACATTTTACTTTTTCTTATTATATTACGAATATTTTTGTGTATTAATCAAAATAAAGGTATTACGTTATTTTTCTTATTTGATTAATGGCATTTCATATTTTGTAGAAATACATCAGGAATCTAAAAATAATTTGTTACTTTGTAACGGAGTTGCACACTGAATACTAATCAAATTATTCCACATCCTTTCTCATAAGGTTAAAAAAAATTACAAGTAAAATCGTATTTGAGCAAAATGTTCGACTGGTGTAAATTATGTATTAAGATTCTATAATATTAAGATTCTAGAAATAAACGCTAACTGCTATTTTAGATGCAGGAGGGTGAACGTTGCAGTGCCTTAATGTGTATTGATTTTTATCAACAATTTTTTTACCATAGTTGCTCTGGTTAATTTAAAAGCTACGCGCATCGTCTTTTAATAATACTTGTAAAGTTAACCGTACTATTTAATACCTTATGTTATAAATATTAGAATAATGATCTTAACACGCATCAACTTGACCCTCGCATATATTCTTGTGGGTACAAAAAGTACATCATGTCATGTATTTTACTATATTCTCCACAAATTGATTTCTACTTACAGTTTTTAAATACAAACATACTAAGATTGAATTAAATACCTGTCGTTTCCGAAATTGGAGACGGAAAAGCCATTTGAAACTCTTCAAGATAATTTAGTAATTATCCTTAACATTCTATATGGGTTTGTTTGTTTCTCCATTGTTATTGCTAGACTGTAATTTACCCGTATTTAATAACATTGTGCTACACACAGGTAATTGATGGAATTTATCGTGTAAGTAATAATAATTAATAATTTTCCAATTATAGAATAGGAAAAGATAAAGTATCATTTTCGTATTACATTTTGCATAATGTATAGATTTTTCATGCTTTGCTTTTAGAAATACCAATTTTGAATTGCACTTGCCACGTGTCTAACCACCACACGGCACAATACGGGAGAAATGAGTGAGCTCAGCTAAAACTCAATCAAACGGTCCGAAGACGGCAGAGCTCTCGGATTGCATGGATGTTTTGGAGGTATCGATAAAATAGGTTAACTTAGAATTTAGTTAGTGAGAAAAGAACCGAAATAGGCGCCACAAGCTTTTAAGAAAGAAGGAAAAGAAAATAGGTTCTTATTCCCTGGAAGAGGGAGAGAGCCTGTAAACAGGGAGTAATAGGAATAGTAATTAAGTGACACGTTCCTCAACAAACGTAAATTTATTTCTCTCCTTAAATTCCCAACTAAGGAGGCAATAAGCCAAACGTTATGGTATAGTTATATAAATATATGAATGATCACAGAAATATAAGTTAAAATAAGCTTGATGAGGGCAAGTCGTGAGCTTGTACTTACGCCCACAGTAATTTATAATTTATCATTATAATACCAAAACAATAATACCCTTCCGGCCGACGCAAGATCTTACGTACCTTAGCTTGAAAATACCAATTTAATAAACCTATTAAATCAGTTATTTACAAGAAAGAAAAATTAATTAAATAATTCAGCTTTCCTTTCGTTCAAGAAACTGAATACAAACCCGTTTTGATTCAAATACCTAAATACAATTGAAAACGCTTGTTCAGTCCACTTAATGTATCTCGAATAAAAAGAATATTAGTAATTAAGCAATTTAGATTAGAAAAAGAAATTGCTCCGAACAATCTTATCCATAAAACAATCGTGTATATTATATATGTGAGTTACCAAATAGCATTTACATCAGCACGAACTTTTGCGCTAACATTGACATGATTCAATATCACGCTACATAAAAAAGTTACATCTGGTATAAACATAAAAGTTGCAGCACAGGTACTGCACACGAGCACCTAACCAGGAGTACAAAATTAAATATCCCCAAATTGGAGGTTATACACGAGCTCCTTACGGGCGTGGCACATAAAACTAATTTTAACCAAAATTATTCTAAATGTTGATTGTTCCGTGTACGTAAAATCTTAAATAATGGTTTAATTAATATATAGCAGTTCTACATGAGAGAAGAATTGTATTGAAAATTAGCTGAAATCAAGTATCAAACTATCACCGAACTTATACTACAGATATTATGTTTAACCAATACTCGTTGACAGAATTAATATAAATGTATTTAATTTCGTTATAGGCAATCGTAACTTGCTGAAAGCAATTTAGGTACGAGGTACATTCTTGGCTAAAAGGTTTGTCAAATACTTGCTTACAGAATTAAGGTGAATGTACTTAATTTCGTTGTAGGCGATCGTAATCTGCTGAAGGCAATTTATACACGCGATTAAGGAAAGAGCTGACCTGTGTTTACGTAGACTTATGTGTTATTCAAGGTAGCCAGGATTTCACCAGCTCCAATACAAATGTAACTCCAACGATCACGCAATCCCCAGTACATGATCCACAGCTGACTGCAGTATACTAGCAGCACAATCCAAATAATAAGCCAAAGAAATATAGAACGGATAATCTTGTTACATCAATAAAGACAAAACCAGACGTAAACATGAACTTGATGTAAATATGGAAACTTAATTGTATGTTAACGTAATGGTATGGAACCCTAATTGCTAAAACGAATATAAAGCATTACAACGGTGTTTATTCAGTGATAGTATGTTACCTCTAAGGTCGAATGCGAGCGTTAGTGTAAATGTTTTAATCAATTTGTTAACTCTATTTCCTTGAAGAAGTATTGTGAAATTCTTTTGTGTTAGAAACCTGAAAGAGGAGTTCTAATTACAACGAGGTTCACAAGATCTGATACTGCTTACTTAAATGTGTGATTGGAGTGAATTAATTCTATTATATCGGCCTTTAATAGCGATTATATCACCTCTATACAACAAAGCGATACTATATTGTGAAAATTTTCCAAAAAAATGATGCTTAACATCTACGAAATAGAAACAGGAAAATTTTTAAGAAATTTCCAAACCTTCCACTGCAATGGCGGCTTTGAAAAGAAAGCCTACGCCGCAAGAAACAATTTTACAACTTCAAAAATATTCTTATCAAATCAATCTTACCACATTAACCTTTTATCTATTTAGTCAGAATAAACCGTTATTTATACAGTGTATTTATTTAGAAATGGCAAAATAACAGAACCCTTTTCAGAGTTAAGTATACCAATCACCAGAAATACGTACATTTCAGAGATGGCGCTATAGGTATTAATTGAAATTAAATTTGTTAGTACATGCTTTAATACGTTAAACTAGCGGAACTAAAAACAAGTAAAGTTTTGAAATACAAAAGTGAATATGAGAGAGAAATAATTTTCGTATAATGTAGAAACCTACACGTCAATAAAAGAAAATCATATGTGAAGTAGAAATTAGCTACAGTATAGGAATAATGTTGATATCATTTAATCCATCATACTCATTAGTAAATGCCGTAACTACAGAAATTTTAAGTCATTATAGTAAAGAAAATAGATATTAGTAAGTTTAGAAACAGTAACCAGATAAATTGCTACAATCGATCCTATATCGATTTTTGCAATACTTATGTTTTTTGACACAGATGTACAGTATGTAATCATTTAGTAGCATTATTCGTATATATAAATAAATTTCATAATAAAAATTTATAATCGAAGATTACTGAAGACTGGATGGGATTGAATATAAATTGCGAACATTTTAAGTAAGTGTGACATGAATCATATATTTAAATTCACAATAAGTATATGAAATAACGTCTAGGCTGTTAAATAATTTTAAAGGATGTATAAATTTTTATTTGCATAAAAAAAAATTTAATTTGGAAATTGTAAAAGGTAACGAACCGCCACTCCTAAACCTTTGGTAGAATATTAGTTGAAATGTGTAATATAGAGTAGCACTTGTCCATAAAAACAGTGATCAAAACTATGAAGGCTTTAAATAAACCAAACTACGTTTGATAACCCACATTTTGCTTAGTACAAATGACATATTAGTTTTACATACAAATTTTGCCTTCTATTTTATTTTAGTAAAAATTTGGGAAAGCGATAATACTTGCATGGAAAACTTAATAGAAAATTGATTTAATAATTAATTTTATAATCAGTTTTGCTCCATAAAAAAGGATAGTTTACTATTCGAGGGTGAAACTCTCATGTAAATTATCAGATCAAAGTTTCATGTTAGATTAAAAGAATTAATCATAGATTTATAATCAATCGAGGTGTAGAGGTACAAATAAGGGAGGTAAAACTATTTAAGATAAACATGAAGTTAGTTAAGGACAGATCATGTGACGCATTTGGGATTTTCTCGCGGGATATTTTGTAAAAAAAAGCACGTAAGGGGAGTATATAGGTATAAAGGAATTTTTCGTCAGGGATGAGTTAGTCTTCAATCAATAGCCACATGAGACTATTACTAAACACATTTTTGTGGCCATTTTGAATAATGGCAGAATGACATTATAAATCGTAATTTATTAAAATTACAATCGCGTTTTACCAAGTAAAAATAAAGAGGTTTTTTGAAATCTTTTTGTGATTGCGAATATACCTTAAAAGTCTGAAGGTCATATAAAGATATCTGATCAAAATAATGAATATTGGATTATACATTCAATTTAAATAAGTGAATAATGGTGAATTTTGTGCGCTAAGCTCCATCCCTTGCAGAAGGTTTAGTAATAAACGCAGTCTATACAATAGACCAAACAGTTGATTTAATATAACTGGCAATTCAGTAGTATTATTTAAATTATGTTTAAAAACCTAATAGTAATAAGTTAAATAAACAATTTATGTACATGTAAATTGTATTGAGACAACTATAGCAAATTAAAGTATTGAAAACAGACATCTACTTAAATCTTACCTTAGACCTGGAAGGTGAACACAGGTGTGTGAGAGTGAGTGTATGATTAAAGAATTTTAAAGTGTACCCTAATTTTACAAAAGGTGATTGATTAGTCAAGCAATCAATCAAATTTCAAAAGAGATTGAAATACACCGGTGATATACCAAAATACTTCCTCTTTTAATTCAACACCTAGTATTAACACTTGCTGATTATCCGTTCCCTAATTTAAGGAAAATTTTTTAGTGGTCAGTAGCGAGCATTGTGAAGATTTACTTTTTCGCAAGACCTGAATGCAACTTCATCGTCCAAAGAATTGTATTATAAAAGTCACTGTTTCTAGTCCGCAACCAATTACACAAACTCATACGTAGTTTCGGGCTTCTTGGTGTAAACTAACTTGATAGGGATAGAATCGCTTACAACATAATATTCTACATCCTGTAGTGTGTCTCATTCCAGATTCCGCTTCAGTTATTCTGCCGCCAGAATATACGGTTCGATCATTTTGGCGCCATTCATACAAACTCATAAGCACGGTGAAATCCTCTTCATTAGTAAAGAGCATTTTCACAAATAAGTTAAACATAATTAGATAAAATTATGTTGTTCTTTCGCTATCATTGTATTACTAAATCTACATCGAAACCTGTACGTCAACTATGAGTGACGGTTAAAACGTTAAAATTCAGTAAATGGCATATTCCTTTTTTCAAGTGAGCTAGCTCAAAAACTTTGCAGCAAAAATTGTAGAGATGCAAAAATACGTGTATTGGAGTAATTAATGAGATGACTTTTTCAGTGTTTCAAAGGCAAATAAAGGTTACTGTGGATTGGGTCCCTCCCAGCCCATTAAACAATCGTTTGAACGCTTTATTTCTTCGTTACCGAGCCATTGGGGTGGAGTGGGTCGTCTGGTACTGTTTAAGCTACATCACCTTCAATATTTGTGAATATTATTATTATTATTATTTATTTAAGTTTTTTTTGGATATATGTTAAATAATGTGTGTCATTAAAAAGTTAATCTCTTTATGCGTTTTAACATGATAGAAAATGTCCGTAGTCAAGTCTTTCCATTCATTGAAGAATAGTAAAGTACAGATTGGATTCCTAAAAGCAAAATTAAATTGGTCAACGTTATGGATACTGTTTCGAAGTATTCGAGATGGAATGGATGTAATTAAAGGTAAACTTCCTTTACCCAGACCACTGCAGGACCACGAAAGACAAGAAGAGAAAATTAATTATAAAAAAAATCATTAAACGAATTTTCTGAAGCACATAGTAGTGCTTTGCTTCTTATCACAGTGAACATGACACCAGGTGCGTTAGAAAAGGTAATGAGATGCACAACTGTTCGTAAGGTATGGCTGGAATCGCTAAAGATAAAACATACGACCTGTATGCAGTTTTTTAGTTATCAAAGACAAGCGGAATATGACATATCAAGGCACACCTTCAAACTTAAAAACTTTTGGAGTAGTCTAAAAAATGAAATTGCCAAAGATAAAATTATTTTAGACCATAACTGCATTTGTGATTTTCCTAAACTGTTACTAATTTATAAAATGCCTGACTATAAAGCTAGATTGGATTGTTACTTACAGGTTAAAAGATCAAATGTTTAGTCAAGTGACAAAGTATTTTTGCTGAAAGAAAAACGTCTCTTACCCAATTTCAGCTTTTATGTATGGTAAGCTTCATTATGAGAAATATATTAAACAAGCTTGTAATGAATTCAAATAAATTGCATATTGCCTATAATTGAGCTAGAGGAATATAAAACCAATTTTAAAAACTGTATTTAAAATTATAAAAATGTTTCTGATAGTAAAACTTGGTTCTTCAAAAACATAAGAATGTTATTATGAAGTATTGCAATTATAATTTTAAACTACACTAAATTAACAGGCATTTTTTTATTATAAGTGTTTTGAAACTGTGGTCTCTTATTAGGTAAGTTGATCGGTCCAGTTCCACAGTCTTTGCTTTTGTAGCGCGACGTGTCGGAAGCAGACTCTGTATTTAGGATTGCACTGAATTTCTATGAAAAATACGGTTCCTTCAAATCCATGTCAGGTACGGTTGCTAAAACTCATATAATTGTAAAATAAATTTAAAGCGCAAACATCACTCTTTTGTCTAAGATTTGAACTCAAACACGTAAATATTTTGCAATAACAATAAAAATATAGAGAACTAGTGAAATCACTTAATTTAACCTGCGGTAACGCGAGCATATATAAAGCAATCATAAATACGTATTTGTAACAGTAGGATAAAAAACAAGACGTGCATATGAGAATTTTAATAGTGTACAGCACTTAAGATTGAAGTAAGCGGTCAACACAAACTTAACGTATCTAGCTGGAATAATCCCCTTATAGTAACAAACCCAAACATAATCATTGTCATAAGAATATTCATTTTATTAGCATAAATGGTAAAAAATAAATAACTAGATCGAATCTGTAATCTAAAGTATACATTTAAAGAACCAATAAAAATATATAATTGAATAAACAATTAACCAGCTATAATTCGTAACCGAAAAGCTAAATTAAAAATAATTAAATCATTTTCTTAAGTAACACGAGAACCAAAAATCGTGCAGGGAAAATCTAATTTAAATACCATGTAATTGAAATTAAGTAGGTTAATATATAATATATATATATATATATATATATATATATATATATATATATATATATCGTCTGCTAATTTAATTACTAAAAGCAAAAATACGAATACCTCGGATCGACCTGGCTACAAGAGTCGAAACAAATAGGCCCCATTGCTGGCGACAGTGCAAGGAAAGAGTGGCGAGTTGGCACGTAGAAAGGTACGCATGGCAAAGAATGTCATGAATGTGAGGCAGCTTCCTATTCTATGTGTATCGGAGACAAAGCGCAAAGAAAAGGTGCTGTGGAAATGGACTACGGCGGCCTAGTACTATGGTCAGAAATTGAGACGGAAATGCATGACGCTAAATAAGTTGGAGTGGTCGTGAGTGAAAGATCGAAAACGTATGTTAAGCAGTACGAATTGGTATCCTCGGGTTAGAATGAAAATGGAATTTCGAATTTTTTTTCTCATTGCATGCTATGCACCGGTGAATGGCCAAAGACGCCAAGACTGTGTGAACGTCTGGATGTAGAGAACATATGGAACGTATACGAGTCAAACAAAAGAGTGATGATATTGGGAGATAGGAATGGATGTGTTCGTAGACCAAAAAGTCAATGAGAATGGTGAACGCATGGTGAACATCTGTGTGGAGAGAAACCTGTTTGTATCTAATACGTGATTTAATCATAAAAATGTGCATATGTATAAATGGCAAAGAGATAAATCTAAAAGTATGATTAATTTGATAGTGTATAATGAACGACTTAGAAACCTGGTGAGACATACAAAAGTAATGCGCGGATCAGAACACTTTTGGTAGTATCGAGAGTGCGTTTAGAACAAAAATGGGTCTGGAGAAGGAAAGCAAAGGTAGTGCGAACGTCCAGAATTAGGTTAGATAAACTGGTAGATAATTGTGGGAGAATAAAATATGCAAATACTGGGAGTGTAGAGTTGAATGTGAATGAAGCAATGTGGAACGAACAAATAAAAGATAATGACGTTGAAAGAGCATGGACGAGCTTGAAAGACTGTGTTGTTAATTGTGCCGTGCAGATATGTGGAAGAGCGACTATGGGTAGACAGAAAAAACGTGCTTGGTGGAATGAATCGGTGAAAAAGGCGGTAGGTAAGCAAAAAGACTCATATATGGCAATGATTGATACAAAAAATGAGACTGAGCAGTTGTAGTGGTAGCAGTTGTATGGGGTGTACAGATTAAGAAACAAAGAAGGGAAGGAGGCAGTGTGAATAAGTAAAGAGGAAATGATTGTTGCGGAACAAGCGAAAATGCAGAATGATTTTGAGGGAAATAAAAAACTCTTCGAAATGGGTCAAAAATACAAAGCGCGGCCCAAAGCAGAACGCTGCAAGAGTGGTGAATAGGAGCAACGAAATGGTACGGGAACATTGTGAAGTGAATGAGATGCTGGCAAGGATATTTCGGAAAGCTGTACGGTAGTGAGGAATTTATTAAGGAGAATGTAGAAGGAATAGTGAATGAAACTAAGTAGGATATTGGGTTAAATGAGATCGAGAAAACGATACGAACGTTGAAAAACGGTAAAGGAGCAGGCGCGGATGGAATCAATGGTGAAATGCTAGAATATAGAGGTGCCAAGCTTATGCGAAGATTGTGTGAATTATTCAACATATGTCTTAAGTGTGAAATTGGAAGAGCGCGATCATTATACAGTGATAAGGGTAAAAGGGGCAAGAGTGATTGCAAAATATATATAAGAATAAGTTTTCTCAGTGTACCTGGTAAAGTATTTGGACGAATACTGATTGATAGAGTACGTGAAACTACACAAAAACTAAGAGTTGGGATGTGCAGCGTGGCCTCATGGCAGGGAGTGGATGTGTTGACCAGATATTTGCTCTGCAGCAGGTGATTTAAAAGTGTTTGAGTGTAAAAAAGAATCTGTGCTGTTTGTTTGTAGATCTGGAGAAAGATATGACCGAGTGAATAGGGAGAAGATGTGGTAAATATTAAATGAAATGAGGGTAGTATATAACGGTAGCCTAGCATGTGTTAGGGTGAGAGGATGTGTCGGTGAACACCTTAGTATTTAGCAAAGAGTGCGACGAGGCTGTGCGATGTGGCCGTGATTGTTCAATGTATATATGGATAAATGTATTAAGTAAGCATGTACCGATACAAATGGTGTAATGATTGGTGACGTAAACGTATGAGTTCTGTTGTATGCAGATGACACAGTCTTATTAAGCGAGAATCCGGATGAGCTGCAAACAGCTCTGAGGAAGATTGACATAGTCTGTGGGAACATGGATCTAAAGGTAAACGTTAACAAAACAAAAATTGTGGTGTTCAATCGGGAAGGTGAAAAGGAGAGTAGCGTATTTGCCCTGCATGGTGAAATCGTGGAAGAAGTGGACGAGTTGATATATCTAGGGAGAATATTCACTGCAGATGGCACAATGGATAGCGAGATTGGACGACGGGTCATTGCTGGAAGGAAAATGATGAAGTGTACCGACGATAATGAAAAACGAAATCATGAACGTAACTGTAAAATCAGCGATCTATAATGGCGCGTTTGTCCCGTCAGTACTGTATGAAAGTGAGACATGGGTATGTCAAAAAAAGGATGAGAACACAATAAATGTCTGAAAGCGCGTGCGGTGAAACGAGTAGGGATAAAATGAGAAATGAGTGTATAAGAAAGTAGTGTGGTGAAGAAAAGCCGATGATTGATAGGTACAAAATTAGTAGACTACGTTGGTTTGGTCACATCGGAAGAATAAGCAACACAAGGTTAACAAACCAGATGTACGTGGGTGAAGTTAGGGGTAAGGCCGAGCCTGGTAGGCCGCGTAATATTTGGCTGAATGCAGTAGAGTGTATAAAAAAAAGGCAGATAAGAGTTTTGAAGACAAAAGGGCGTGTCAGAGACAATGTATGAATGTTACGGAAGCTAAGGTGATATGCAGTGAGCATGGAGAACGGTTTCTAAATAAACAAGATGCAGGAATGGTTTTGCCTACCTCGCAAGGAAACGGTGTAAATGGTAACGCTATGTTATGTTATGTTAGTGTGTCAAATAATTGAATTGTCATTATTCATCCCTTTAGTGTATTTTTCTTCTGATTTAACAGATATTCCCCGTAGATATATATTTTATAAATAATTTAAGAATCAAAATTATCTTTCTCTGCTCTTGACTAAATAATCGCGTTGATTAAAGACACGTTCCACACTAAAACATTAAATATGTCAAGATAAAATAACCAATTTAAAACTTTCACAAGATTTGTTTTATTTTAGTACCCTATATATCTAGAAGTAAAAAATTAAGCAAAACTTGTAATTTTAGTTTTATTTATTTACCGCCAACAAACTAAGGCTAGGAAATATTATATAATCTAAGCAATTAAGCTGATTTTTGCAACTTGAGTAATGAAATGTTTTCTAAGCAAAAGTAAAATGTTTGACTGAACGTTTCAGATCATACATGGGTGAATTTTTAGTTATAAATGTTGAATATCTCGGAGAAAAATAATTTTAATAAAATCAAAAAAACAAGGTAACGAGACCGATAATGAAAATTTAGGAAGTATGAAGGCATGTAGGACTGAAATTCCGAAGCAGCCTGAGAAATCAGTATCTTCGTGTAATATGTGAGCTTAGTTTGGTTAGCAAGTACTGAATAAACAACGTGGAGAGAATGTAGGTATATTCAGTTAGACTTTTAGATCTACATTGTATATTTTGAGTTTGTGCATGTAACTCAACAAGTGGTAAGGTCAAATAAAGTGCATTTCAATCAAGAAAGTCTATAACCGTTTGTACACAAAGGTATATCATTTGTGTTTACATAGTGTATTTGATGGTTAAATCCTCCAGATCTCTAGTTTGTTTTCATTCACTTACTGCTCTTGTCAATTTTATTTTCTAATTTAATTAGTTTTTAAGCTTTTATATTTTTTAAATTTGCAATCACCTTACAACAATGCAATTACACGCCTTTGGTTATTTCTAAAAGTTCTTTGACTGATTTAAGGGAATACAAAAGTTTTAGTTAAGTCTATTAACGCTTTTATTCATCACAATCAAATTGATGGTAATGCAAAATCCTAAAGATTCCTTTATTTCGTTAAAGAAAATTTCATTATGAAGGTGTCAACCCCTTCAAAGATATTTGCATAAAAACCGCTTCTGTTGAGTTACACTCAACAAATTCAAAAGCTAAAAAAAGAAATATAATCTCTTTAATTTTAATTAGAAAAAAGAGTATTATAGTTGGAATGCGATCATGGAAGCATTCGAAATTGAATCAAATTAATGTCTATCATAATTTATGCGTTTAGTAAATTGCAGTACATTCTTTGTGCATTACTGCATAGCTGTTTTTACCGACTTAAGCTAACATATAGGGTGCTGAAATTGGTAAATTCGTAACGCTAACACCATTAGAAGATCGGGCGAGTTGGGGCTCAGCAAATTGCAATAGGCCGCCGGATAAACTGACTCCACAGTGCGTATCCCAGATTGACTCATATGCCGTGCGAGGGGTGTTTTATTAAGGGCGTCAGCTAATATAGCGAAGAAGACGACGACGACGGTGCTGCGTTACGTAGATAGGGAGATTCGCTTTGATATTCGGACTTAATCAATCATTCATCAGCATTAAAATTAAAACATGACGTTCTAGAGGAATAACGGTAAAGCGCTACGTGAAAGTATCTTCGAAAAACAGACAAGTGATGAAACACGACTGTAAGTGAGATATATTGTAATAGAGGAAGTCCGTCATTACTCAACATTCGCTTCAAGTAGCTCATCATTTATAAAATTTTCAAGAAAGCATCTTATAACTTCATACATTAAAGGGGGTAACAAATAGCAATTAGTGGATATTTTATAACCTTTATATGAAGTCTTCAAGATTAATTTATAAATGTACACGTGGAAAGGTATGAAATTAAAAAATGTAGAGGAAAAAGGAGATACGGATGAAGGATGAGTAGACATTCTCGTCCAGAAACATAATCGATAGTTCAGCAGTTGTAATAAAAACCTTTCTATGTCTTTTATTTTATTGTTAAGACTGAAAAAATTTGTCTTCTTTACATCTCATACACTCCCGAGATAAATTTTTAAACAAGCTTGTTTGATTGACAAATGCATTCAGTTTCAATTTTATATACAACGTGAACCAAATTTTAATCGTATCAATAATTTGTTAGATATAGTCAATGGAACAAGTTAGCATCACGAACGTATGTGTAATAAGGGGTGTTTCAAAAAGGACGCAACCATATGTTTGATGACGTGAATTTATTGAATTAAAAATACTATAACATTAAGTAATTAAATAATAATTATACAATATTCAAATTACCATTAAAATTTGACAATAAATGTTCAAAATGACTTCCACCGTTTGTAATGCAGGTTCCGACACGCTTCATAACATTTGCAGCCACTTTTCGTAGTGTTTGCTCAGTAATGTTCGAAATTTCACTTTCGATGTTTTCCTTCAATTCGTCAAGTGTATGATGATTGTTTTTATAAACCTTACTTTTTAAAATACCTCAAAGGAAAAAGTCAGCAGGAGTAAGATCTGGGGATCTTTGGGGCCACAATCCTTTTGATATCACACGATGGCCAAAAACATATCCAGCGATTCACTAGAAGTGTGGTACGTTGCGTTATCCTACTGGAACCAGCAATCTCGATCGTGTAAATCTAGCAAGGCTATACATTGTTCAATTAAATTGCGTTGCGATAAACCACACCATCTACAAATGTGTCACAAAGTAAAGGCCCTACAATACGACACCGGGAGGTGCGCACCAAACACCAATTTTACGTGCGTGTAGTGCGTGAGGATATTCAGCACTTCATATTGGGCAGTTTTGGCTGTTAATGTAATCATCCAAGTGAAACCATACTTCACTAAAATAAACACGATCTAATATTTCAATACTATTATCATTAACAAGAGAACGAATCCAACGACAATACTGTATACTTTTTTCGTGGTCAACTTCTTTCAGTTCATAAACGACACCGATGCGGTAACGATGCAGGTTTGATTTTTTAGTAGCCGGAAAATCGGTAGATAGTGAAAGTCCAGCCATGTAAAGATAAGATTCTAAGTGATTTTGTCGGTGAGTTAGTCAAACGTTGTTTCACATCGCCCATAACTTCGTCTGTTAACACTGACGGTCGACCTGTGCTTTTCCGATTCTGTACACTGCCAGTCTCACGAAATTTATTAATCAGACTTATTGCGTACTGAAGAATTGGGAAATTTTAACTGGAACTCATATTTAACTCGTTCGTAAGATTTATGTGCGAAATTACTCTCAATAATAAACACACGTTCATCCGTAGAAAAAGGCATAGTTGAACATACACAGACACTACAGAGACAAATGAATACTGGTATATCACTGGTGTATTTCAATGACACATGACGAGTTAATAGTGAGTGTAGTGTTGCCAACTGACAAGTAGAGAGAAATAAAATTTACCTATGCGCGACTTCAACCTTCTTAAACTCAGGGTTGGGCCCTTTTTGAAACACCCGTTACTTCTCCGAAACCACAGTTACTTCAACTGTAGAAAATGTATCTTTCATATGAGCGAACTTCCATCGCTACAATAACTGCTAATTGCGGTACCTATCAGTAGTTAATAATAATAATTATTGTGGAATGTCTGTTAACATCATCCTGTCTTGCACTCTATCATTCAATTCTTAAAGAGATAAACTATTACAATTTTTAAGGTTTTACTTGTAATTCAGTAATTGTATACATTTTCATACCATGGTTTAACAACAATTTTTGTTAATTGTTTGACGTACTAGCATTTACCACTTAAAAAGTTAAAACCACTTAACATTCCTGAATGAGAAGAACTATCACTTCAAGCAACAACTGTAAGCACAGAATTTTTGACGAATAAGTTCAAATAGACAGTTATCACAAGCAATACCAGCAAATATGAAAATGAGTGATGCAAAAATACACAGGGTTAAGTAGCATTCTTTTCAGTTATTTCTCCGACTAGTTCCCGCATTCAAATTGCACCAAAAACGTGCTCATTATAGTGACAATCCCTAGTGCAATTATAGGCAAAAATACTGACAAAAATTTTGTCAATAAACAATATTTTGCATCAAGGTTCATTGCATTAATGAAAGAGATTATGGTTCGAAGAGTAAGATTTCCGAGGTGGTTAATACGTAAAAATCGTGAAGTTCCAAATATTAAAAAAATAATATGGACTGACGAATCACGATTCACCAACAATGGTTGGTTTAACAGGAACATTCATTACAGGTGGAATAATGTAAATGAACATTTAAATAGGGAAACGAATTTCCAAGAAAGGTTCGGAGTAAATGTTTGGTTGGGAGTTTGGAACAAAAATGCTAGGTCCCTTTTTTTACGATAAGCATTTAAATGGTGAAATGTATTTACATTTTTTAACTAATGAATTTGACAGCTATGTGGATGCATTTCCGCTAAGCATCCGACGTGAAATAGAGTGTTTTCAGCAAGACGGTGCGCCGTCCCATAAAACAGCAATAGTGAGACAACATCTAGATGCAACTTTCCTAAGAAAATGGATTGGAAACAATAGACCGATTTCCTGGCTAGCTCTATCTCCGGAGCTTACTATTTCAGACTTTTTGTCTGGGGATACATAAAAGACAAAGTCTTTTCGACAAAGACTACGGATGCATGTAATAACACCCGCCATGATAGACAATTGTTATGTAAATTGCATGCGCAGGCAACATAAATGCATTCAACAGAAAGGACGTTAGTTGGATCATTTAATGTAATTCTTTTCTTTATAAAATAAATTGCTTTTCGTTTTTTCTACATTGATATGTTTATTATTGGGTTACATTTGTCTTTAAAATTACAGAAATAATTCATAAATAATTATGTTAACCAAATATGCCAATTCAAAAATATTACTGATAATGCCATCTTTTAATCCCAGTAAGCCTATCGTTATTGCAATTATCATGAAATCAAAACAAATTTACCAAAGAATCCCAACAGGACCGTAATTAAACATTTATGTCGCTGACGATGTAAGTTATTAGAGATTAAACGTCACAAAACCCTTGCTGAACTTGGATTTTCAGGCTTGATTAATATTTGCAATAAAAAAGGCAGCTCCGCATTTGAAAATAACAACTTGAGGTTGGCCTTAAAGATACGAAACGTCGTGTCAAAGAATAAATGGTACGTTGTTATAGAAAATGTTCTTTCAAATAAATCTTTCCTCTTTCATTTTTTGATATTTTTTTTTGAAAATTTTGTGCTTAAAAAATTAAAAGCAGTAATTTTAGTTTTCCCTGTATAACTCGAGAACGAAGATATTTTCGGTAGATTTTTTTTGACAAATGGAACGTTCGCCAGAATAGTTACCTTTTTGTCCATTTAACCATCTTCATATATATATATATATATATATATATATATATATATATATATATACACATATGCAAGGTGTTTCTGACATAGGGCATGCTAATAAGGTCAAATAATGAAAAAACCTGAGTAACATTTTTTTGTAAACTGGCCCTAAAGAAGATGCGCCCCTTAACTGAGGTTCCTAGCAAATGGTTTTTATTAAATTGCTTCTGAACCCTTCAAGATAGAAAAATGAAAATGTGTGGCTTTTTTAGACTTTTTAGCCTAAATTTAGCGGGGAGTTCGTTAAACTAGGAAGGGGGATATTTCTACCCCTAACTTTTTTTAACATCCTTTTTCGTAGTTTTTGATATAAAAATAATGAAATTTCAGGTGTTTTTGAATAAAAAAGGTCCTCTTAGTAAATAATCGTAGGTCACCTATCTTCGAAGTGTTCTTAGAAATAACGCAACCTGCAGCTGGCAAATTATTTTACCATTTCCATCGCATTGATTATTATTTTGTTATTATTATTATTTATTTGTTATTCTTAAGTAGATGTATCAATATTGAATATATGTATCAATGCACATACTCTGAATACGCTGATATGTTGTTAACATTAGCTGCCGTGAGACGCTACAGTCAAAAGTTTCACGATAGAGAGGTGCCGAATAGAAGAACATTTATTTCTACTAAGCGACATTTACGTAAGTGTGGGACTTAAACCCAAGAACCAATGAAGGGGGAAGGGCAAGGCGATGGGTAACCAAAATAGTACGAAGTGAAAATGTGTTTTAAACATTGTGGATACCGTGGTTTATGTCAAAGAATTGAAGAAAAAGTTCGACAAATTATTGTTTTCACTTGAAAAAGGTTGCGTGCGTGCATAAGAGTAAATTGTGGCCATTTTGAAGAATAAGTATGATTAAGTGTATCGCTTTACTACTTGCTTTGTTTTGTAAGTCCCTGAAAATAAATTCTGATTTTCCTTGGTTCGTTTTTTCTTTGTGAAATTAGGAATTCATAACCTTGTATCAAAAACTGCAAAAAAAAGATGTTGTTAGAGACAGTGTCTTGAGGCATATTTTAAATATCCATAAATTACTTAATCAATGAAATCGAAATGACAACAACTGCGGGTTGCGTTATTCCTAAGTACACTTATGAAGATAGGTACGTACCTGCGATTATTTTCATCCTTGAAATTCCATTTCCACAAAAAGGCTGTTTTACTCGAAAACGGTGCCAACCTATGGAATTTTAATACAAGGATCTTTCCGTTAAAAAATCTGAAATTTCATAATTTTATATCAAAAACTGCGTAACAGGATGTTCAAAAATGTTAGGGGTAGAAATATCCCCAACCCCCAGTTTAATAAACTGCCCGAATGAAATTGCAAGACATTCCAATTTCATCTTTTTATGCTTAAAAAGTCTAGAACACCCACAAATTTTCATCTTCTTATCTTGAACGGTTCGGGAACAATCAAACAAAAACCATTTACCAGAAAACCGAATTGAGGGGGTCAGTGCACAAAAACATGTTACTGAGCCTTGGTTGACCTTATTTACGTACCCTTACATCTTTGGTACCCATTTCAGAAACACCTTGTATATCTATATGTTGGTTTTCAGGTTTACGCGGGTGTTGGCTATGGCTATGTTCATCTGGGTTTCTTCCCACGGGGTCTGCTCTGGTTGGTTGAAGGAACCATCTCTTCCATCACGATGTTTCAGTTCGGTTCGAAGTTGAGCACGGATCACCAGAAGATAGCTATGTGATACCAGCCAAAACGTCGTTATGGAGGAGATGGTTTTGTAGGAACAAACCAGAGCACCGTGAGAAAAAATGAAGTACAGCAACTCTCTCTCTCTCTCTCTCTCTCTTATATATATATATATATATATATATATATATATATATATATATATATATATCTGTGTGTGTGTGTGTGTTTTCTGTTTGAGATTTCCACGAGTGTTATATGTATTTCCATTTCATCTGGATCCATGATTTCGTGTATTAATAGGATTCAGGTAAAAACCTTTGTTGTTATCGTCAATATATTGATAAGTATATCAAAAATGTCAAACCTTAAAAGTTATCGTGCTTTCTTCGCACCATTATGTACGAATGCTACAAAAACATCTCCGCAAAAAATGTTTTTAAGTGTTCCACAAGATGTTAAAACGTCGAAATAAATGGTTTCATGCGGTGCTACGACCTAATCCCTAAACAACATCAAATTTTTGTTGTGAAGATCATTTTGATGTAAGTATTTTATAATGATATAGTAATTAATAATTATTTATGTAAACGTATAGATTGAATAAATAGAATTCGATAATAAAATTTTTTAACTAAACTCCAGAATCATAACTTTTGAAAATTATAGCATCAAAAAATTTCTATAAATAATTTAAAACGATTAAATAATACATTTGTACACGGTTATTGAATGGTTTCGGTTTAATTTAGTATTTTATATTTTAATTACGCGCTAGGTTATGTACTATACGAAATTGAAATTTTAAAAGTGTATATAATGATGGTTGTTCCGTTTTTTTAATGTCATTTAAATAATTCTCATGATTTGATGTTTTTTTTAGCTGAAAGAAGACATGGAGAATTATATTTACTATACTACAAAGGGAAGTATAGCCAAAAATAAAGTTGATGTAGTACCACACAAGTTTAATTGTTAACCTATCCGTAAACTTTATCACATGCCGACCAATCGTGGCGCGTTTGAAGCCGCGTGATTCTTTTTAAAATTTTATGCATTTTAAATTGCTCGTTTTTTGCATCGACTATTAATATAATTTATGGTAAAGCTTAAAATATATAAAAAACCATGGACAATTTTTTTTTTCAATAACCCAATTGTTGGTTATGAAACCCCTTGTTAAATGTAGCTTATGATTCTTAGAACCTAAATCACAGTTTTTTCAAAAATTAATATTATTTTAGTAAATTTAAGTTTTTTTAAACTGTGGTTTGTGATCAAAACGACGCCATAATGCTAGTGATGTCATACCGCAATAAACAGCTGCTGTCAAAACTGTCACTTGACTCGTGTACGAAGGTTATCTTTTGCTTGTAACACACATATTCTTTTTTTTTGCGTGAAATTTATCCAAAAATGAAGAAAGATATAATAATTCTAACGTTTGCGATAGTTTTAACTGTTGTATTTGTACAAAAAGGCACTGCACATAATTTATAAGCTGGTAAAGACGTTTTGTTCAAATAATATTTATGGAGGCATTAGTTGGTTTACAAAAATGTGACGTTATACAACAAGCTCGAAAATTTAGGCAAAATTATAAAAATACTGATTTTTAAATTGTCATATGACACAGAAGTTTGCTCTTCTAATGTATAAAAACCATGATTAATCAAGCACTGCATACGGGTAAGATATACCACTGTGGAGTCATTGCCCCAATTATGATGAACTCACGAATCCACTTCATGCAAATCCTTCGCGCAGGTAAAGTGTAAAGACTGCAGCACGGCTCTCTCAACCTACTATTTTTTACGCCAAGGGAATAGAGAATCTTATCCCCGAATTCGACTCCGATAAACCTACAGGAGCACACTCTTTACTTATTAACTTAGTAAACTAACAATCACTAATATTTTAGACAGATTCAAACTTAAGTTTGCCAACTACTAGTTCTACTTTCAGACCAGTAT
Source organism: Vesta saturnalis (assembly GCA_036346205.1). Classification (NCBI taxonomy): domain Eukaryota; kingdom Metazoa; phylum Arthropoda; class Insecta; order Coleoptera; family Lampyridae; genus Vesta; species Vesta saturnalis. The sequence continues at coordinate 1,115,841 of JARFJB010000772.1, read as the reverse complement.
AATAAATGCTATCGATGTAGCATCCTAATAATCACAAACTGCCTCCTGTCCTCCCAATTTGAAATACTGTCGCATATACGGCATCTTTAGCTTGTAACAAACACTGTAAGTACTCTTTTAGAGATAATTCAATTTTATATAAGTTTTATTATAAACTGTTTTTTATATGAAACGAAATAAGCGTTTCCAGTTAATTTATACTTTGTACAAGTATTCATGTCTAAACGCAACAAAAATTAAGTTTTAATAGAGCGTTGATTTATTTGACAAACGTCGGAATTTGATTAATTTAAATGCAATTGGATGCTTTGTATGAAAGTAAATGTCAAACTAAAGATTATTTTATTGTAATATATAAAGAGAAAAGTTTTTAACAAATAAATAAATTTAGCTAGGTGGGGTGTATACTATATATATATATATATATATATATATATATATATATATATATATATATATATATATATATATATTGCTTTTGTACAATACAAAAATTTGCATAAGTGTATTACATTACATGTATTTTGTACATTTAATGTAAGAACATGTATTAATAAGTTAAAAATATCGGTACCGCTGCTGACTAACTCTTGCCCCTATTTACTAATATACTACAACACACGCATATAAAAGTTATGTGCTGGCCGAGTGTGACTTTTTAACTTTATTTGACGTTATCAATAAAAGTTGTGAAAGAGACAAGTGTAAATATATGTTTTACTGACATCAATAAATGACCCGTTTTTCAAAAATTAAGATCAAATGCGTGTCTGCGATTACAGGATAAATGTTACAAATTTTTTAGATATGTTTTCGATAAGTGATGGTGTATAAATTGAGAATAAGTACCTCTAATTTTGACCACCATGGTAACCTCTAAAGCTCTACTGCCTCAATGAATAAGGTCAACAAAATTATCGACTAATAACCTATGGCGATACGGCTACCATTCGGAACCGTTTGTGTATATATACCGGGTGAGCAAATAAGCGAAGTAAGCGGCTGTATCCCAGGACCTGTTAATCTGACAAGAATGAGACAACAAATTTATATGAATGTGGGCATAAGAAAATGCTGGAAATTATTTTGAAGTTCCGTATTTCACCGCTAGGAGGCGCAATTAAAAATTAAATAATAGAATTCAAAATTTTTCCAAAAACTTCTATATAAGGATATACATTTGCTTAGATTGTTATAAAGCTTAGACAATTTTAGGTTCATTGACGTTCTGACCATCGTAAGAGTGAGGGAAGCTATTGAAAGTGTAATAATTAAAATTGCTGTCAATTCTAAACCTCTTACTCAGTTCTAGTAAAATAAAGCTTGTTTGGAAGACAAATTTAGGTATTTTAAATTACCGTTCCCATTGTTACACAATAGTTCCTAATAAAAAGGCTAAAGTACGCATATTGTTATAATATCAGTTTTTTTCATTTTACTCTGAAAATTTAAATCACATCGCATAAAACTGCTGCTTCGAGTTCCTTACCTTAAACTTTTGACCTTCCTTACACTGATTTTATTAATTTTACACGGACATAGTAGGTAGAATTTTACATGTTTCTTTTAAATAAAACGCACTCAATTCATGACTAAGTCAATTACCAAATACCGCCATCTAGTGCTTTGTCTTGGAATGTCTAATGAATGTTTAGTAGTAGGCCGCGGAAACAAAAAACAAGCTTTTAAATAACATTGTATAGAAACGCCAAATTTTTATTACATCTATTCAGTAATAGCTGAAAGACAGTAGCGACCCAGTATCCAGATAGCCATCATTATGGAAGAAGAATTTTTCCACGCTTGGTACAGCGACTATGCGATACTGGTAGTTTTCGTCGTTCTAGATTTAGGAGGCGTCGCTTTGGAAGGACGGAAGAAAATATTATTAATGTCTTAGCTTATATAGAATTTAATAGACGCATTAACACTTGGGAATAGCTCGAACTACTGTTCGCAACACATTAGAAGATAACATGTAAATAATTGCATTAGCACATCCTTTTTAATAGACACACAGTTTACTATATGCGCATTACTTAGTATTTTTATAGTACACCTCTATCATATAGTTTTGCACCAGATCCTGAATGAAGATGATTTTGATCACAGAATCAACTTTTGTCAACGGATGTTAGGAATGATTCGTGGAAACAGGAATTTTGATCACACATTCTATGGACCAACGAGGATATTTTTAATAGTGATGCAAAATATGCATTATTGGTCTACTGTAAATCCATATTAGATGCGAGAAGTACAGCACCAATGCCGCTGGAGGCTAAACGTGTGGTGTGACATTATAGGCGGCAAAATTATCGGTCTATTATTGTTTTGATGGTGCGCTAACTGGTAATCTCTTCTTAGAGTTTGTAATAAATGAGTTGCCAGTCCTGTTAGAAGATGTGACGTTGGTCGTTAGGTGAATCGTGTATCTACAATTGGACGGGTGTCCAGCACATTTTTCCCTTAATTGTTTGAAATGTGACGGAAGGCAGTTTAACATTTATCGAGACACTAGATGCATAATATATATATATATATATATATATATATATATATATATATATATATATATATATATATACATAGGTTTAAAATCGGATTTTTTATTTTATTTGAACTTTACAGGGTAAAACGCTAAAACTAACAACAATATTAAGATAAATCTTGTATCTTTTTATGGAAAGTTTAATTTACTTTTTGATTTTCATATAATAAAACCTTATTTTTTATTCTTAACGCCCCCTAGCGACGGTGATAGACATTAAAAATCACTGTTTGTCTTTAATTCTATTAACAACTACTATCTCTTTAATATGAGACTAACATTGATCCAATTCGGCTCCGCAAACCCAAACTTCGTCAATTAAAGTGTTAAAAAAATCTTCATTTCGTTATAACTTTAAAACGAGCAAAGATATCGACTTGCGGTTTTTACGTTTTTCTTGAAAATTTAATCTAATTTTGGAATACAATGTCTAAAATACACCGTGTGGTTTAAATTTTCAGAGTAAAATGAAAAAATCTGATATAACAAATTGCGCACTTTTATTAGGAACTATGTGTAACAGTGGGAACGGCTTTATATAGGAATTTTGGGAGAAATTTAGAATTTTATTATTTAATTTTTAATTGCGCCTCTTACCGGTGAAATACGGAACTTCAAAATCAGTTCCAGTATTTTCTCATGCTAGGTCCTAAGATACATCCGTTTACCTCGCATATTTACCCACCCGGTACTTTATTAACCTCAACACATAACCTATTTTCTCACAAGTTGAGGTCAAAACTCCGTATTTGCGATTACAGGATAAATTGTTCAACCTTTTTTCATTGATAGCTAATTAAGTAGCACATACTACTCATGTGTCGACATCGATCGGGTGAACCCACACTAGGGTTAAAAGTCATGGTCCCGGTTGGAGAAAAATTTAAATGTTTTATTCGTACAAAAATGGACTCCTCTTCGTATCATCCATTTTTGTAAAATTTTATTATACGATTTTTGCGGGATATTTTGCATTTTGCATTTTTGAGGAATATTTTGTGTTAGTTATTTTAGATTTAGTAAGGACGACAGTATTGCCTAATTTTTTTTAAACAGAATATTAAAATGTGGTTACATATTGACTAAATTTATGATTTTAATTACTAAATATAACAGAACAGAGAAGTTGAACATATAACTGGAAAAAGGTGAAATTGAGGTTTGCGATGAATACACATATTTGATTGCAATTTTCAACATAACAGGGAAAGATGACAATGAAATAAATAAACGCATCACGCACGCTAGAAGGACAATTGGTTATTTAAACCGGATATTTTGGAGTGATGAAATTGGAAAACGGAGAAAGTAAAACATCTACAATAATCTCATAAAGAGCAGCCTATTAAACGGGAATAGAAGGCTCCTTAGGAACAGACATCGAAAGGAAACAGTTAATGTGGTATGGGCATGTGCAAAGAATGGGAGAGTCAAGACTGCCAAAATCATGAACTGGATACCACCTAATCGTCGAAAACGTGGAAGATCTAGTAAAACTGGGAAAGGGGGGATAACGAAGGCAACAAGCTCGAGAGACCTGAGAGAGGGCCAATGGGATGATAGACACAGGTGGAAGCTAGACAGCGGACAACGTCGAAGACGTTCTAAAACCGATAAAAGAATACATCAAAAGTAGCTGTAACTATGATAATTGGATACCACCCCAACAATTTGACAATTTCAATCCAATTCAATTCGTTAGCCGAGTCGGTAGAGTCTAAGTCTAGTTAGTAAACCAGTTCAAACCTAAATTCTTTTCGTGTATGCAAGGAGATAGCTGACTAAGAAGTGAAGAAGTGAAATATCAGCATCGTAGCAGCCGTATGTCAAAAATTTAAATAGTCGTCATTTCTATATTTTACCAAGCAAACATACATTCCCCTATCACAAATTGGAATTACATTTTATCACCTTATGCTTCAGGAGTTTATTCTTCCTTTTAAATTCTTTTTATCCTTCAATTTTTAAATCTTCTTGCCATTTGCGTTATTCTGGATTAAACCTGATGATGACAGTATCATTTGTCCAAACCTGTAGGTTTAATCTAATCAAACTAAGTTTGAAATTTAATAACGTAACGTTTTTGATATAATGTAGTCATGGGAGAAGAAGCAATAGAGAGCGTTAGTCGACGAGTAACCCCAAAGTAGAGCCAAACGAAGGCGAAACGTTAACAAAATTGTAGTGAATATTTTTGTGGTCATTTGCAACGGTTTTTTAGAAAATCAGAAAACCGTAAACGTCAAGTGGTATGCCAACCTTTTTGTTTACATGTTTGAAGGACAAGCGTCCAAAATCGAAACAGAGCGAGCATTTTTCGGACACAATGCCAAGATTATAGTAATCTGAGAATTGTCATATCCACTTGATAGCGTCCTCGTAACACTCTTTCTTTTTCCGAAAATGAAATTTGGACTCCGAGGATTTTGTTTTGAAGGCCTGGAGGATGCTCGAAATACAATTGTATGCACCTGGAGGACGTTCCCAAGGAATACCTTTGCAAATGCTTTAAATCTATGTTTAGGCACATGGCGGTGATGAAGAATACTTTGAAACATTGCAATGAGATAAATACATATTTATCCAGCTCTTTTACCTAACTTCAACTCTAGTTGTCTTTGTATATAAATTCTGAACATTATACGAACAGTGAATATAAATTAAATATTAAAAATTTTTCCCAGTTTTACTGAATTAACATGAACACAGTTACAATGCTCGTTGCTAATTACAAAAAATCACGAAGGAACGTATTAGAGGGGAAGCAAAAAATGTTGAAATTAAACGCTTTTATTATTATCACTACTTATACTAAGATTAGCAGATTACTCAGCATTAAATTGAACAGACGCTTGCTATTTATTGTGTTATAACCAATTTCCTGTCTTAGTTTAATATTCATTTACTTAATGCAATAATCAACTTTAATTGAAATACTAAAGTAATTGTGGACATAGTCCTCTCTGAGTTATACAAAAGACAATTAATCACCTTAAGATGTTTGTATACCAACCTAAGTAGTCGAAATTAAAAAAAAAACATTTAAGTGGATGTATTCTCAAGTTACCCTGTGTTATACGAAAACCTTTGTCTGAAGTGACAGGAGTTAAATAAAGAATGTTTAGAAGTTTTGATTAAATTTTAAAATAGAAAGAATTTTCTCAGTCTTATAATATAAAAAAAGGAAAATGGATTTTTTAAATGAAAACAATCATTAGTATTATGTCATAATTTTACATAAATACATGCAGAGTAATTATTTTGACGTTACAATTAAACCTGTTTGGCATGAGGATATGCAACATTGCAGTACTTGGCGCATTTCTAATATAAATTTAATTTTGTCAGAATATAGCAATCCTTTTAAAAAGAATTTATTTGCATTTATTAATAAGGGAGTAGATAAAAATTTTATTTATTATGTCGTTTGCCTTTGTTAAGTTATATTAATGCACTATGAAATTGTCTTCGTAGTTACTCTGTAGTGGGATGAATGGGAGGAAAGCGTTGGATTCCATATGTTCAAATTGAGCTTATATTTCCAACTTGTACAATATGTAATATTTCCAAGTTGAAATTTAATATAACGGGTTATCATAAAGTAAGGGATATATATCAACTATATATTTTAACAAATAAAATTAATAACAAAAAATAAATGGAATCTAGCTGCTTAAATAATGGGATTTCTGATGTCAAACACTGGTTACCACAATTGTTCGATATGATCTCCATTTTGTTGTTGTAAATTACCAACCGTTCCACCAAATTGTATGCAGCACTATGCAAATTTCTGGTTGAATTGCTCTAATTTGCCCCCTAATACTGTCCTTTAATTCCTCCAGTGTTGTTGAACGTGTTATAAACACCAAATCTTTTAAATAACCCCACAACCAGTAATCCGCTGGGTTAACATCAGGCGAACTTGGTGGCCATAAATTTGCAAAATGTCTGCTTATAACACGATCTTGAAAACCCCCAATTAACAATTCTTTAACTGGTCGGTAAATATGCGGAGGTGCTTCTTTCTGCATAAAAATCATGTTTTCAATTACTTCGTACTCGTTTTGCAACTCTGGAATTGCATAGTCCCTTAACATTTGCAGGTATCGTTCACCAGTAACAGTTACAGATACTGTCACACTAATAGAATTGGGGCTCCAATAAAAACATCTATATAACAACTTAATTCTTCAATTTAATAAAAAAATACTGTTTTACTCTTTCTTGCTCCCGCCGTACAATTTTATCCCTAACTTAACTATAAATTGGTTAATGATGTTAGTAAAATATAAATATTAAAGTAAAAGTAATATAGGTATATATAACGATAGCAAAAGATTAATTGTTAAAGCGGTGTATTACAGTAAGTGGATAAATATGTATCTGACCTTGTCTGCTATTGGCTTGATGAAATCGTGTAGATTATCCACCTTATGATTGGGGTGCCGATGGATTTATGTATTTATGGAACTATTCCGTTGCGAGATTTACTTACGGTTTCTTTACTTTTTTTTAAACCCTTCCTAGGTGGCAAAAAGGTATGTGTGATTTAACAATCTAATTATTCTATTGTAAGCCCACACGCACGTATTGTGTCTAAATACTCTATAAATGAAGAATTAATTACGAATATAAATCACGGTGGTAGCACTAACCTACTGATCCCCCTAATTTTGTTTTAAATTTTGAATATAATCGTTAAATCAACAAATCCGTTTAACACGGTGACAATTTAACAAATGCCGAAGGTATCACATTTTCAATGTCAGGGCCTATATATTGAAACCGATTGCAAACGACATCTAATAATTTCTGTAACGTAAATTAAATTGTTACAATACGGCTTCCCCATTCTGTATTTCCTCGAAAAAGTATAGACCAGTGATGGAATTATCTGTGAAACCGCACCAAACGGTGGCTTATTTGTCATGAAGACCTTGCTGAACGATTTCATGTGGATTTTCTGTCGACCATATTCTACAGTTTTCAGTATTCACTCCACCATTAAGAGAGAAATGAGCCTCTTCTGTCCATAAAATACGGAATAACCAACCAGGTTCAATTTCCATCTGAGCCAGTGTTTATCAAGAAAAATCGTACCTAAAAGCCAAATCTGCTTCCTTTAATTCAAACAGTAGTTGCAGCTTATATGGATACATTTTTAGGATTTTTCGTAATATTTTCTAAACCGTGGTGTATGGCATTTGCAATCGTTTTGATATCACATTCAGACTGCTGATTCCTAGCGGAGTAGTATTGGCTACGTTTTGATTTTCCTGAAGAACTTCTACAACTTGGACATCACTCGCCTTTGGTCTTCCTGATCTCGGAAAGTCAGCTACAGACCCTGTTCTTTCAAATTTGCTAATCAAACTACGGTGCGCCTTCATTTGGCATGACCCTGTTTTCAAACCCATTTTTGTACGAAATCTTCGTAACCCAGCAGTGTAATCTTTACCGTATTCATAATAACATTGTACTAAATCAATTCTTGTTTGCAGATCCATGTTCATATCGTTGCAATTTACGTTTACGCGAGTTTTATTTTCAGGAAAATCTCTAGATTACGATACTTTCGTTTGACACCTGTATCAATAGTTGTGACCACAATTCTTTTGTTTTCCATAGATACACTAAAACACCATAATGTAAGCAACTAGATTCCATTTACTTTTACTGTTATTAATTTGATTTGTTAAAAATATATAGTACGTTAAACTATATCCCTCATTTTATGATAACCCCATGTAAATCTCCAGTGAATTAAATTTTATTTGCAAGGAAACGGGTTATTAGAAAAATTTCATGGTGTTTCGCTAAAATGTGAGAGGAATTCGCCTACTTTTTCAAACATTCTCTAAAAATTTATTCAGTTAATCCACTCACAACAACAAAAAATTGGACCCAAAGGAATGTTGAAGCGCTGGAAAAATCCAAAAATTTGAAATTTTCAGTTTTTGGTTGGTTAGAATCGGTTGAAAAAAATGGTGTAAAAGTTATTAAAATTCTCACCTCTAAGTACATGTATCAATTGGATCACAGCTTGTGCCCAGACCATGGGAATAGATGGTTTAAATATCTCAAGGCCATAAGGACCGGAGATGAATATGATCATGAGACGCACTTTCACCTGCTATAAAATATGTTGTATTCAAAGAAGTAGTTCTTCAGAAATGTCTTAGAAAAAAAATCCATACGAGTCTCTAAATAATGTTATTTGTATATGATTCCTAAATTTAGTCACTCTAAAATTTGGAGCTTTAGAAGCAGTCAACTGCTTTATCAATGGTGGTACAGGGAAGTGTAAAGTTTTATAGCAAATACGACACACTCCAGGGAAAAAATGTGTTAGTGCGATGCCAAAATTGGACAAGGAAATAGTAACTAACTCCGATCAGGCTGCGTTAGAGGCCTTTGCTCACCTTTTTCTCAGGAACTATAAAAGTTATCATCATCAAATTGTTTCTACTTATTCTTCATAGCGCTTTACAACTTTTAACGAGAGCTTTTTGAGAAATATTGTTTGTGAATTCTTAAAAAATGTTAAAATTTTGGAAAAATCAAAACTGGTTTTGTGGATCATATTTAACCAAAAAATTGAAAGATTAGAAATCCATTCCGTCTGATGTTGCAAGGTGAATGTATTTTCCTAGGCTCTTGAACGGGAACTTGCTGAAGTATAGGGCAAAAGAGCCCCGTTTTGAAGAAAACAGTTCTCGTGTATGAATCACATGTAACGTGTTCAAAATGATATTCCGATGATAATCCGATTACGCTACAGATAAAATAAAAGGTATCGACTAGCTCAGTTGATGTTTGAGGATTACTAGTGAGCCAAGTGTGACCCACAAAAAAATCAGTAGTCAGTAATTAACTATTAATCTCGTTGAAAGACCCCAAAAAGAAGAAAGTAAACAAAATCATTAATTAACTATTTTACCTTAATACCAATTCTTATATTATTATTAAAACTTGCATTAGTATAATAGTAAATAAACTCAATTGTTTAGCTAATAGAGTCAAGTTAAAAAATATAAATGGATTCAAATACTTAGCTTTTGGGTTTTTAATAGTATATATTTTTATATTTATATTTATACAAATATATACGTTTCGATAACTATAATTGTTACCTGTACAAATATTAAATATAAAAAAATATATATATATATATATATATATATATATATATATATATATATATATATATATATATATTACGTGTAATAAATGGTGAAAGTTTACATGTTCATAATATAAATGGATATCTATAAAATTATAATAATAAACAGAAGGTTCAGTAGCAAATTATTAAGTTATTGATTATTAATTTTTTGCAAAGGTACAGAATTTATTATCTACTCTAAAAAATTTTTAAAAATGTCCAGAAAGGATTTTTCAAAATACAAATGTGTAACTGAATGTCAGTACCTAAAATATCTGACTAGTAAAGGTAGGCCACACAGCTTACTAATATGAGTAGACACAATCGCTGCTTCATGTATCAATAACATATGTCTTCTTTTTATTAAACAAAAAATTCATCTTGGCAAGACAGTGATTACTCTTTTACCTTATAGATGTCATGAAGAAGCCCCTTTGTTACCGAAAGAGGATCACAATGAAATTGTTATGAATATAACAAAGTGGTGGAAGGCATGTGTATCTCATGCCTGCCGGGGAGGTACCACCATGCTTACTATGGACTTCTTAATATTGAGCCTCCTATTTCTGAGCTCGGTAAGGGCTGCCGGTTATGTTTTCTTCGTCCTCAATTTATTCTCATCCTTATTTTTCCTTCTCGCCCTCGCTGTCTTCCTACCGGATTGAAAGTCCAAAATTAAGGGCTGTGGTATGTAGGGTAATAAATACCGGACGTAAAATTCTGCCTCATCCGGATGTCCGGGAGGGCAGGGCCAAAACGATCTCGGTCACCGAACGTTCTAACTTTCTAACCCATTATTGCAACATCCGCGGTATCAGGTCTAATCTTAATGCTGTTCACCAACATCTTGAACAATTACAACATGACGTTTTGTTTCTATCTGAAACACAAGTCTCCTCTAAAAGCTCAAATTCACCCGACTTGCAATATCCCCAATACAACCATCACTCTAACTTTCGATATAAAGGAGCCGTATGTGCCTATATCAAGGACTGCATTTCTTCCTTGGCAAACAAAAATTTCGACGTCATTTGCTTTAAACATTCTGGTCCTAAATTTTTGAAATTTTACTGTTGCATTCATAGGTCTCCTAATGGCAGTAACTTTCAAGATTTCTTCGATTACCTTAATTTGAAGTTTTCATCTCAATTATAGGAGATTTCAATGTTCATAGCTCTAATTGGTTCAATTTTCATCTACTACTAATCCAGCTGGTCATAGTGCAGAAACATTTGCTATTGCTTGAGATCTTATACAAATGATTTCTGAACCCACACGAATTCCCACTTGTTTGTAAAACTTCCGCTTTTTCCCCTCTAGGTCTATCTGACCATTATCTAATAGAAATAATTTCTACTATCCCTAATTCCGCTGTTGTTCGCACCACTAATAGAACCTTGTGGTGTTTTAAGTCAGCTAGATGGAGTCATTTACGAGACTTATTTGCAACCTTTCCATGGCGTGAATATTGTTTTAAGTCGTCCTCTTCTTCGGATATTGCTCTTTTAGTATCTGAAGTCATCGTCATGGGCATGGAATTATACATACCCAAAAACAGAATCCTATAGGTCACTTACGTTCCCAACCCTGGCCCAGTAAGACTTATGCAGATGCAATATCTTTGAGAAATATATCTTATACTAAATGCAAATCTAATGAAACGGTCGAAAGTCATGCAGAATACGTTGGCGCTAGAAATATCTGCCAATAGTAAAGACTTTGGTACATCTTAATTTACCCCCTGACATCTTTTGACGGATCTGTAGTTGCTGATTCTGTAGACAAACCCAATGTTTTTGTGGATTTATTTGCATCAAACTCGTTTCTCAATGATTCTATAAAAGATGTGCCCGTAGTCAACTCTTCTTGATACGCTATGAAACCGATCCATTTTCGGTACAAGGTCCTACAATCGATTATCAGTAGGCTTGATCTCAATAAGGCGACTGGCCCCAGACGTTATCCCAGCTATTGTCTTAAAGAAATGTTGCCCCGAACTAATACCAGTTCTATCTAAGCTCTATTCGATCTCTATGTCTTCTGGGAAGTTAGAAAATGTTCAACTTATTCCCAAAAAAGGCGATAAGATCGATGCCTCGAACTACCGATCAATTGCCATCACTTCCATTTTGTCTCAAATCATGGAAAAAGCCGTCGATCAGCAACTACTCTCGTTCCTTGAAACTAACAAACTACTTAGTGACCACCAATATGGGTTTAGGCATAGTAATTCAGCGGGTGATCTTCTTTCATATGTTACCAGAGTTTAGAATAATACATTAGAACAATCAGTTGTAGTCGCTTTAGATATCTCAAATGCATTTGACCAAGTTTGGTATACGTGTTTCTTGCCAAACTCACCTCGTTTGGGTTAAATGATACGCTCATCAACTGGATTACTAGTTTCCTTGATAAAACACGAATATATGTTGTAGTTGATGGCTGTTTTTCACAAAAAGTTAGAATTAATGCGGGCATACCTCAGGGATCAGTTATAGTGCCTACACTTTTCCTGCTATACATAAATTATCTTATTTCTTCAACAACTAATCCGATCCATTGCTTTACTGACGACAGAACTATTCATTTTAGTTCATCTCAATCTACTCATAATGGTAATCTACCATTAAAGTTGAAATGACAAATTCAATCAACAAAGACATTCAATGTATTCTCGAACGGGGAAGCAGTAATCTAGTTAAATTTAATGCTAACAAAACTCAGTGTTGCCTTGTGTCCGCCAAAAAGGATCGATGATTTCCTATTGTAAGTGTGAATGGCAGATCTTAAGTTTTCAGACCCTATTACTCTATCGGAAATGAGTGTATGTTCAAATCTATCATGGGTTGACCATCTTCTGTCAGCTACCGAAACAGCTGCTCGTAAAATAGGCTTTTTGTACAGATCTAAGCTGTACTTTACCTCCTGACAACTCTTTCTGCTGTATAAGGCCTAAATTCGACCTCATCTAGAATATAATTCTCACCTCTGGGTTGGTGCTCCCCAATACGCTCTCGATATCGTTGATCGTATTGAAAAGAGAGCGATTAGGTTTATAAATGACCCGTCTTTAACTTCTGACATAGTTCCTTGAGCATAGAAGAATCGTTTCAGTTCTTTCTTTGTATTATAGGTATTACAATGGCTATTGAGCTACTGAATTACATTCTGTGATCGGCCTACCTTTGCTAGGAATACTCGGTTCGCTCATTCACATAATCAGTATCCAGTACAAATCGCCACTTGTTGTACCAATGGAGCGCAATACACATTCTTCTACATGGCTTCTAAACTCTGGAATGATCTCCCTAGTTGCTATTTTCCTATCACGTATGATATGAAAAAATTTAAAGTAGCTGTCCATAGGCACCTCTTGGCAATTCAATGTCCCTCTATCCACCCTACTAAGTGTTCCTGAGTTCTTTAGCCTGTTCAGGTCAACAATTATTAAAAAACAGTTATATCATGCACAAATCATTTATAATTAAACGAAAGTAAATGTAGTTGTAAGATACCTTATGATCGCACAATTTGAGCTCTTTAAAATGTAGCTCTTAATTATACATACTTCGCTTAAATGTATTCCGTAGATAGGAGAAGAATGTAGTGAAGAATATAGGCTTTATTGCAGTATGACATAGTTAGTACCGCATTACCTATATGCAGGTTAACATATATCCCCACGACGGCCCAGAAGAAATTTTTGAGACCAAATTAACAACAGCTCTCTTCCAAAACTTACTGTGAACTAATCAGGTTATACAATAAAAAATTAATATGAATTGCTCACATACCAGTTATCGTAATGCATGGAATAAATCTAAAAATATTAGTTTTAAAAACCACTTTACCAATTATAGTTAATTGAATGCTAAAAAGGAGCAGAAATTAGTAATGTTTTAAATAAAAAAGCGTACCATACCAAGCCGGGGTGAATGAAACGTATTAATAGAAAAGTGTCCATCGAGATAAATTAAAGTCCATGCATAAATTAAGCTTTCAGAAATCGCAGAGTGAGTGATACAGTTTATAAAACTAGAAAATTCAAAGCTTCCTTCTTTCATTCACGAGGAACTATTTTTAACGTCAAATAAAGCAAGAAATACAATTTTTTTCACAGTGCGAAAAGCACCTGTCAAAATCAAAATTCCCGTTTCAGAAATCACATTCGAGAAATAACCTGCCATTTTTAAAAACATTGAAATATAAGAAGTAATTCAATATTATGAAGCGAATATACTAAAAGTTGGGAACAAAATCAAAAATGTGTAAGATTACATTTAAAGCCGAGTGTAACAAACAGCACAGATTTGTTCCTTTTATCACAGATGCAAATTATGAAACTTATTTTGCCATTTCCAACTGGCTCGTGTCAAACAGGTACTACAATTTTGTGATCGATATTCTAAAGGGACCTACTGTACTCAAGATAACAGCACAGTTTAAATGTAGGAAAAACACTATAACCTTACCTAGAATTCACACCTCTATGGGTGATCCTGACTCCATCTTTGTTTTGAATCGTATAACACAATACATAAAAAAAAGCACCTACTTAAATAAACTTAGAGTAACTCCGCCCACACTCTGATTTTATTCTAAATAAAATTCTGTAAAACTTGCTTCTCTTTGCACTTCTCTCCTTGACCATATGCAAAATGATTGGCATTATTTCAACTTCAACGTTGCCTTTAATGCCCCTTACTATATCTTGATAAAGCTACTCTAAACCAATGGGATCTGGAAGGCTGAATGATAGAAAATAATAATTTTAAGAAATAACATCTACTGTTAAAGAATAACGAATTAGTATTTCCCTATTACACACAAAGACAACCACGCACGCACGCACACACGTAGGAATCACAATAGTTTAGTAAACTGAATCGTATATAACACTTTTCGTCTCTAAACGTTTCTTTAAAGGCAATTAACATATTTTTTTTAATCTCGTAAGCATTTAATAAAATATAATAATAATTTAGTTATAAACCCTTAAATTATCGTCTCTGTCATTTGCGTGTATAAGATAAAAAAATTACTAAACCCAATCATTTTTTTGACTTTCATCAAGAGTACCTTTTTTGTGGCAAATTGTTTAAAAAATACTATATTTGCCTAAAGGTATTTGTGATCTAAATTTCATTTAGATATTTTAAACCGTTTCAGAGATACTTACAAAAAATTGTTTTTGGGGTAACTTTTACAGGGCCGTATCTTCTTAAGGAGGCATTTTCGGACACATATCTATTAGCCAAACTAACGTTATTTTTTAATATTCTATTTAACCTAGAAATTAGCGAAACGCTTTTGAAACTCCCAGTATATATATATATATATATATATATATATATATATATATATATATATATATATATATATATATATATATATATATATACAGGGTCCGGCAACAAGAGCGCCTTCTTCTATATCTTCCGTTTCATATAAGCTAGATTAATCAAATTTGGGATAGGGTTATAGTTTAGTTGTGTGCATATTTTAAAATTATTCACGTGTGTACAGGTTGTTTATTTAAAGATGACCAAACTATAATAAAAAAAATTTAAATGGAACACCCTGTATATTATTACTTTTTTAAATTCTACACATTGTTCCTAACAAATTCGCAATATATTTCCCTATCCCTAAATATAGCCGTTTTTGAGTTATTTCGATTTTTCTAAAAAAAAATTGAAATTACAGAGTTTGCTTTGAAAATGTACCTCCTTAAATGTTGAAAAATAAAAGTTATCTAATTTATATGAGAATAAGTACACAGATAGAGTTTCCTTTTAATGTGAAGAGAATGACATAATTGCATACAGGGTGCTTATAATTGACTTGCCAATCAACCATTATTCGAACTAGTAAAAGTGTACTTTTTCAAATAAAACACCCTGTATATTATTACATAAAAAAGAACATCATAAAACAATTGTATTATAAATTAAAAACGCAACAGAAACTAATATATTATGATAGAAGACTAATTACAATTTTTGTACTGGAGGCATTGCTTGTTGACAAGAATTTGACAAATATTTACTTGCGCTTGCGCTTGCGCTTGTGTTTGTGTTTGTGTTTGTGTTTGTGTTTGTGTTTGTGTTTGTGTTTGTGTTTGTGTTGTTTGTGTTTGTGTTGTGTTTGTGTTTGTGTTTGTGTTTGTGTTTGTGTTTGTGTTTGTGTTTGTGTTTGTGTTTGTGTTTGTGTTTGTGTTTGTGTTTGTGTTTGTGTTTGTGTTTGTGTTTGTGTTGTTTGTGTTTGTGTTTGTGTTTGTGTTTGGTGTTTGTGTTTGTGTTTGTGTTTGTGTTTGTGTTGTGTTTGTGTTTGTGTTTGTGTTTGTGTTTGTGTTTGTGTTTGTGTTTGTTTGTGTTTGTGTTTGTGTTTGTGTTTGTGTTTGTGTTTGTGTTTGTGTTTGTGTTTGTGTTTGTGTTGTGTTTGTGTTTGTTTTGTTTGTGTTTGTGTTTGTGTTTGTGTTTGTGTTTGTGTTTGTGTTTGTGTTTGTGTTTGTGTTTGTGTTTGTGTTTGTTTTGTGTTTGTGTTTGTGTTTGTGTTTGTGTTTGTGTTTGTGTTTGTGTTTGTGTTTGTGTTTGTGTTTGTGTTTGTGTTTGTGTTTGTGTTTGTGTTTGTGTTTGTGTTTGTGTTTGTGTTTGTGTTTGTTTTGTGTTTGTGTTTGTGTTTGTGTTTGTGTTTGTGTTTGTTGTTGTGTTTGTGTTTGTGTTTTGTGTTTGTGTTTGTGTTTGTGTTTGTGTTTGTGTTTGTGTTTGTGTTTGTGTGTTTGTGTTGTGTTTGTGTTTGTGTTTTGTGTGTGTGTGTGTGTGTGTGTGTGTGTGTGTGGCGTGCGCGTGCGCGTGCGGTGCGTGTTTGCCCAAACCTACTAAATTTCAAGTACTGTGGCTGCAACCTGCGTAAGAATGGATTATATTTTTGCATTTTGTATTTGTATACTGAGATTTAGATATCAGCTGAAATGTGAAGCATCTATATGCGCACTAACTACGGATGGTTATTGTCACTACCTAGAATTTAACTACTAAAAGAATTCCAGCTGCAACAAGAGATCTTTAAAGTGTAAAATATCGTATTGACACAAGACCTACAGTTTTACTTCCAATCTAAGAAGGAGTGGTTTGGTTTTTCTCCGTTTAAAAAACGGTAAATTTGAAGAAGCACCTTTCGAGTAAAGGCCGGCACTCGAACCACCGAAGCAACCGATTCCAGTTTTGTTTAAAAAATTGTCACAGCGATTATTTCTGTAAACTCTCTCTTCCTACCCATATTTACAGGTTTTTTTTAAATCATAGATATTTGAAATAACTATTACGATTGATGATGCTGCTTTAGTTAGTTGGAAATAAAATTCGTCATACTAGCGTCTAAGCCTGATGGCTTTCGATCTTATACTTTTCACTATCGTGTGTATACATGTATGCGTGGACGTCTGCATGTGCGTGTGGATGTGCGGGTGCGTTTGTTTGCGCGTGCATAAGCATGTGCGCGCGTGTGCGTGTGCATGTGCATAAAACGTACGTACTTGATTTTCGTATTTAAGCTTGTTTTCATTTCTCCTGGAGCTGATTAGATTTTGGGAGGAGTGGATTGCAGAGGGGGAGAGTTTATTAGGCAAAGTCTTTGGTTTTTTCCAATATTTCTGAAACAGCTGCATATTTAAATGACATAAAAATACCAGCTTATATTCATTAAAATTATAAATTTACTGTGTTCTACACAATTTTTTGATACGTGCACATTTTGGCACCAAAAAAAGGTAGAATATTGATCAACTAAATGTCAACAAACGTCTAAACATGTTTGTTAAAGATAATTCAATCTTTTAGCTTTTCTTTCTAAAGCTTCTTGATACGAAACCAAATAAACCTTCAAATTAAATAAACACAATTTAAAATGTTTAAACGATATTTGTATAGAAGCAGAATCATTTTAATCCCGGGGTAAAAAAATAAGATTTGTGTAAACTGCAGTCAATTACGTCAACCTGACAAAAATATACGAATATTTTTTCATCTCGGAATTAAAATAATACTGACTTATCACGTTTTTGTGAAACGAGAACTATCTGACGTTGCCTATTTTCATTATGAACGTATTACAAAAGAGGATCCATAAGTATTCTCAAAATCCTTTTAATTTTCACCTTGTATATCGATAAGCAGTATTTTATTTCCCGCCAGATATTTAGTCAAAACAACCCTACCGTATGCATTAAAACATTATGGCCCATAATTTAGCCATAGCGCAAAAAACGCAACAATCACATTCGAACTGTTTCCAGGGCCATAACTAAAAATAAAAGGAAAGTTACAATCTACGGTATCCTAGGTTACCGTAGATTTTAATTTTCCTTTTTATTTCTATTTTTAGAAATGACCCTGGAAATAGAAGTTCGAATGTGATGGTGGGTTTTTCGCGCTATGGCTAAATTAAGGGTCATAATATTTTAATGCCTAACGTATATGCGAGCTTATTTCTTTGGATAATAAATATAATCAACTTTGAAACGAAATTGTTGTGATTGTATTTTTAACGTATTTATAAAAAATATATTTCCGTGTGAATAAGTGAATAACATGAATTTGAAAACATGGAACCCTTATTATCTCAAACCTTACAGCGCCAACCAAATAGTTCACGTTATTCACGATAACATTTACAGTAAAACTTTTACACTTCTGCAGCACTTCTTTTGAATGAAATTAAAAATAGTAAATATAAAGATTAGAAATTTAATTAGAAACCATAATCTACAAAATTATAGGCAGCTTTACATAATTGATTATTAACAAAAGTCAACGGAGTTAGAATATAATTAGATTTTTATCTCGATTTTGTAATTAAACAAAGCCTGATAACACGATAATTTAATATCTTAACAGAAACTTTTCGTTATTATTAAAACTAAGAGTCAAATTCATTTTCTAGATGATCTTTCCTTTATATTCTCAATTTTATCTGGAAGTAGATGTAAGACGTTAGCATCTACGTCAGTTGGAATGTGTTAGGGTAATCGAGCTGTGGGTTTCTAGTTCGCCGATTTCGCAAGCCGTTAATTCGCTTATTTTATGAGGCCTTCTGGCAGTTGGCGCAAACCCAAAGAACGCGCGAAATGATCGCTAAAGTTGAATCAACCTTTTTGAAAAGTAGAACTTCAAGAACCACTTGAAGAGCTCCAAAAAGTAACGTAATAACAGCATCCTACCCTTCGAGATAAAATATCCGTATTTGGTGGTGGTGTCGTGACAGTTGACCAATTCGTTTAACAATAGAAAGAAATGTGTCCACGTTGATACTAGAAACTGTGTTGCCGTTTAGATATTGATCGGAAATTGATGTAATTTGAGATACAGTGAAGTCCCGAGATATTGGAATACGGCAAAGGTATCAGATTCGGATGCCATTCTATAGATGAAACTTTGTAAGATTTAGATATGATTTGGATGTTAAACGTATTTGACTTGAAGCTTGTCCTTGTTTTACTTTACTTGAATATAGAGCATTTTGTTCACAAAGCTGGTTTGTAGCAAGATAAGACACGTGACTATAATGGCGCCATATGGCGTTACAACTAAATTTTCGCTACATTCCTTGATGACCGTTTCTTGTACCGTACAGCACATTAAACATAACCCTCATAATTCATTGTTCACCTGACGACTCGTTTAATTACATATTTGAAATTTAGTTTAACACGATCTCTTACATTTTCGTTATAAGCGGTGTGTTTACTAAACGTACAAGAGGTACTAATTTAACAACCGTCAAATTATAGACAATTCGGGAAACTAATTTCACACTTACATGCACACATCAGTCGCAATACACAATCTCCTCGTAAGAGCATTATCGGAAGTGCTACTTATCTATAACAACGTTGCATAATATAATATTTTAGTAAAAATAGATAATTTGCATTATTGCATAATACATTTGCAATTCCAACAAATTCGTAACGCTGTATTAAGAGTACAGTGGGCGTGTATAGGGTGCCGCATGTTCTAATAACACGCAAGGCATTTATCAGATACAATCCAAACTGAATATTTCAACCACGATCAGTTTAATAGGTTATGCGAAGCACAAGACTTATAATTTCGTCTTGTCAGTCTGACCTGGCACCTCCGACCGCGATTACGGGAAAACACCTGATTTTTTTCAAATCTGTTCTCAACAATCGATAATAGCTATGAAAAATGTCTCTTCTTTCTTTTGAGCTTAATGAGGTGAGAACTACTGTGAAAAGTTCAACATAATTTTGCTTGTGTTCATCTATGTTCATTTGCAGTAAATTAAACTACAGGGAATTGACATAAAATTCTGAAGCTTTCTTTACAGATAGCTTACACGATAAAACGGTGCCCGTGGCATTATTTAAGTAGCTGGTACCCCTCCCATGGATCCTGAAGACCTGTTCTGAAGTGTAACGGTACTAGTGATGCCAAATAATTCAGTGCCACAATTTGGGCTGAGAAATTGTGCGCTAACATTGCAAATTTATATTTATGTCAAATTCTATGGGAAAACGATCGAAATCATTGGTTTCTTCCTACCCTGTAGGGGAATAGCGTGATGGGTATGTACCATATTGGTCATCTAATATCCTAAAGTATGCAGTAATTTTATTGGCAGAACGGTTAAAAGTATTTGCATTGCGGAGGGATTATTAGTAACTAATCCACTTCACCAGAAGCAATTTACCTATAGAGCAGGACTCTCAACAGAGACTCATAAGAAGTGTTGAGAACACCTTACAGCACAGATTCTGCTAGAGGCATTCCCGAACATAAAAGGAGCCTTTGATAATACGCCATTTCACTCCATTACTTCGAGCCTGAGAAGTCCTGACCTAGAGGAGGCCTGCTGCAGGTGGGTAGACGGCATGCTAACGAGTCGAGTGGTGCAGACTGCAATTCTGAGGGAGACCTTAGCGGCCCGGGTGATAGGGGGATGTCCGCAAGGGGGATTTTTATCGCCCCTGTTGTGGAACATTGTCATGGACGGGCTACTGAGTGAACTTAACAGCCCACGCAGGTGACCTGGTCATATTAGCAGAACAGAAATTTGTAAATACAGTATGGGAGCGTATGCAAACCGCCCTGAATGTAACGTTTAAGTGACCACAAAAGGAAGGCTTAAAAGTCAGTCCTCAGAGAACCACAATAGTACTATTCACGCGCAAAAGGAGAATAAAGAACCTCGGTCCTTTTCTTCTTGGCGGGAAACTTATCGACTTATCGATGCAAGTATAATACTTGGAAATCGTTACCGACTCCAAGCTTACCTAGAACCAACACATTTATAGTCATTAGAAAAACTGAAATCACACTTGGTGTGACAAGGCTCACTTATGATAAAAGATGGGGACTCAAACCAAATTTGGTACACTGGCTCTACACCAGAGTAGTAGCACCAGACATAACATACGCGGTACTGGTATGGTGGCCAAAGCCATCCAACAAACAAAATTAAAGCTATGCAAGGTACAGAAACTTGCCTGCCACCGCAATGGAGCCTCTGCTGAGCATTACTCCTGTTCAATTTATTATTAAGAGAGAATCAAGGATGGGACTTCACAGGATTCAGAATCTGCGGGACAAAACATGTAAATCGGAATACGAAAAAATAAGCAAATCCACGAAATTCCTGAGGGAGGCTGATCTAAAACACTAACTGGAGAACGGGTATCTACTGTGCAACTCCAAGTGAGGTAATCACAACCTCGCTTAGAAAATCTCTATCGTATTTCAAAGGACACTATAGCACTATCGCACTGTACACATAGGCGCATCTTGACACTATCAAACAGCTAGACAGCCTTGAAAGCTCTATCTATCTATTGAATGATACGAATAACTCAACGAAATGGCGGGACGTAACGTCACCCTAATATAGGTTCCAGGCCATTGGGGAATCGAAGGAAACGAGATCACTAGGCAGAAGGCACTAAAACCGTTTTACGGACCAGAACCTGTTCTTTCTAGGAGTAATTAGAAATGCTGTCCGCAGATACACCAAAGATGGATGTCGGAATAGCATGGGAATCACTGAATTAATAGACCAGAATTAAAACACAGCAAGAAAGGTTTTCATAGATAGTCCATGCTTAAAAAGAACCTCAGAACTACTACGGCTAAGTAAACATCTTAGAGCTTTAATGGGAGTACTAACACGGCTATTAAAATGCACCTTGAGAGGATAGGAAAACTAACAAGAGCCCTCACCTGCAGATCCTGCAGTGTAGAAGCTGAAACCGTTACGGACATTTTATACAATTGTGATGCGCTGTCTAAGAAAAAACAGCGCTTTCTCGGATATGCACAAATGGGATCGAAAGATCTCAGAACTCTTCCGGTGGGAGACCTGCGTGATATGCTACAGAGACTCAACATTACAGACTGGGTGTGAGACCAGCCAGGGAGAACACAATAAGCCTGAATAGCTGTAGTGTCCTCGGAACGATCAGAGTAGACGACCCCTTCCAGGAAAGGAAAAAACTATTTGGTCGGTGGTCAAAAACCATATTTGATGGTTTCACAGTGTTGACCATCATTTGGGGTCTGTGATGTCCAAAATATTTCTTTGTACACTAATTTCACCGGAAAAGGGCCAAAACTATTTTCTCGGTGAGCACCAAATTTTGTATTTTCAGTTTTGGTCATTGTCTGTAATGGCAAAAAATCATTATTTATATACAATTGCACTAGGAATATGCTCAAAGCTTTTTGCTTGGTGGGGAAGAACCAAATGGTATAATATCACAGTTTTAGTCATTGCTTGGGGTCTGAAATGCCCAAAATCGATGTTTTATCCAAATTTCACTGGGAAAATAGTTAAAACTATTTACTCGGTGGAAAAAAAACAAATTTTATAGTTTCGCAGTTTTGATCTTAGTTTGGGGTTTTAATGTCAATAATATTTATTTATACACCACGTTCACTGGGAAACCGGTCAAAACTATTTGCTTGTTGGACAAAAACCATAATCTCATAGTGTTGTTCGGAGCCTTAAATGCGCAAAACCCTTGCTTATACCAGTGCCATTGAGAAACCCGTCAAAACTATTTTCTCGATAAACAAGAATTAAATTTTATAGCTTCACAGTCATCGTCTGGGCTCTGCAATGCCTTAAATTTTTATTTATGCATCAGTTTTACTAGAAAAACTATTTGCTCCGTAGACAGAAAGCAAAATTTATGGTGTCACAGTATTGGTCCTAGTTAGAGATCTGTAATACCGAAAATCTTTGTCTATACATTGTTCATTGGGCGAATGTTCAAAACTATTATCTCGATGTGCAAGAACCAAATTTTATAGTTTCGCAATGTCATTCATCTTTTGGACAAAAACCAAATTTTTTAAGACCAGTAATGCCTAAAATCATAAATTTGTTTACCAACTAAATTGGAGAAACGGTCAAAACTATTTGCCCGATGGGCAAGAACAAACCTTTACGGTTTTAACACTTTAGTCGTCTTTTGAACCGCTAATGTCCAAAATCTTAAAACAAGGACAAAATTACAATGTAACGGTCTTGAACAGCGTTTGGGACCTGTAATGTGCATGATCTTTATTCATACACAAATTAGATTGAGGAAACGATCCAAACCATAGATTTCAAATATGTGTTTCCTTCAATATTGCAACAGTTTGACGATTTTGCACAACCTATTATTTCGTTGAGAGGATTTTTTCATATGCAAACACACAGTCTTTTGCAAGGTACCTCACCTTTTGGGCCAGATTTTCCATCCCTCATTTCATGCGGGTTGCATAACTGAAAAGATGTACAGCTTCTTTTTTCGTGCCTCATCTGGTTTGTCGCCATCTTTTTCGGTGTTCCACCATTTCACTTACAGGTGTCTTTTGGGGTTTTCGCGAACTTGATTCCCTGTGCCTTCTCGCTAAGGTCCTAAATCGCCTTGTTTATCGGCGGATATTGATCCATTTCTTTTTCAACACTTTACTTTAAGACACCCTTTCTTACACTATGTTTCTACATCCCGGATGAATGTCTCTTTAGTTTTGCTGACATCTTGTTTCTGTCCGCCGTTTTAGCTTTCCGCCGTCTTGAGTCTATCTTCCGCTACCTTGCTTTTTTTAGATTTCCGCCATCTTGGTTGCGCGTTCCACCATCTTGAGGTGTTTGGCTTTTCGGTACCTGCCTTCCACCATTTCGCTTCCAAATGCCTTTAGGTTGAATTCAGTTTTTTGATCCTACATCTACGATCTTTCCACAGGCTGATTGATAGAATTGGTCCTTAATCTCTGTTCTTATATCTTAAAGCTTGTTGGGACATCTTGAAGAAATAGGGTTCGTTTAGCAGAATTTAACTTCACTATTCCAGTCATTAATGAACTCTCCCTAACCCCGAATGAAGAGTCAAATCGCGTTTCACTGTTAAGTCTTTTCCAACAGCTGGGATCCGGTGGCGTCCAATTCCAGCAATTCTGGCTTCGCGTACATCTTGTGGTATAACACAGGATGTGTGCATAGAGTTTAAAATGAAGGCATGTGAAACATATACAAAACATAAACGCGGAAACAAAGAAAACTAGCAATCATGTAAACGCCCAAAAACAAAGCTTGCAAGCCAATAAACTTGCATTTAATCAACATACAAATGCGCAACATGTAAACACACAGAATTAGCCAACAAGCGCAATCTCTCTCGTTGTGAAGGATAAAAAAGTTAAAATGAGATCTTGAAACTTATTGTGTTCAAAGAAGGCTGCAAAAAATAGACCTAAATAGCGCAACACAAGGTGCAATAAGAGACTAATGTTATTAGTATGTAGTAGTAAAAGTACTGTAAAACACATAAAACATGCAATAAGAAACATTCCAATCGTCCAAAACAAAAAAGCAAAGCTACTTAACTTGCAAACAAGTACACAAACACGTAACTACCTAGGCACATACAATGGCATTACGCAAACAGGCATCCCTAAAACAAATGAACTAGCGAACGAACCACTGCAAACACTCAAGCATCTCTAATGAGTAAGAAAACACACCAAAAACATAGGGAAACAAGATGTCGGAATACTAAAAGAAGGTGGTGGAAACCCAAAAAGATACACAGAAACAGGAGGGTGACAAACTTCAAAAGTCAATGGACTGGGGTGCATAAAAACAGGGTGGAAAAAGAAGAGTCCTTGAAAGAAGAGGTTTAAAAAGAAGGAGATGAAGAGCGGCATCAAAAGAAAATAATTTTCGGCAGAACAGAAAAATAAGACAACGAAATGCTAAAAAAGCAAATAGAAACAAGATAGAATCAACGACAAAAAGGTACAAGGAAACAATATGGCGTCAAAATCTGAAGAAGCACTAGACAGGGGTGCATAGAGTGCCAAAAAAGGGAGCTTTAAAGGGAGGGGTTGAAAAAGAAGATGAAAAAATCACCGCAAAAGAAGACAATTTCGGACCTTAAGACAAAAAGGTACGCTGAAACAAGATGGCAAAAATCCAGGAAATTACACGGAAACAAGGTGATGGCAAAGACAAAAAGCACACTGAAGCAAAAAGCTGTACTCCTCGAGATATGCACCCGCAGAAGATGAGGGTTTTAAATGCCTTAAAACTAGAGGTTGAAAAAGTAGCCGCAAATAAGGTCGTTAAAAAAAAGGGAAAACCCAAATGATTAAAAGTCAATTAAATAGTTATTCAAGTGCGTTCATTACGAATTATGAAGATCTCTTGACAAAATGAGGAATTCCTAACAGTCATTAACAAGCAATTAAATGTTCACTAAGGTAGCTCTATTTTATTTGTTCCAGACAAACCTTAAAAGCTTTCAGTAACATAAAATTTAATATGCATGTCTAAAATATGATTAAAGTTTATTTAAAACAGAATTAAAGTATAACAAGTGTTCAATTTAAAGCATCGGTAGTAAGTTTTGTTCAGTAACTTGAAACACCCAGCACAGTTGGATTTATTTTAGAATTTTAGGCATAGTTCTTTTAAATTATTTAATTTAGGTATTATGGTCTGCAAGGAAATAATTGACCCATAGCGGCATGGTCACTTCGTATGTGCACACCATGTATTTAGGCGAATACTGGGGTAGTATTTTCCCCCTCAGAACCCTAACTACGTTCCTTCCGATCCTATCCTGACCACACCCATACTTAATCCCATCATGCATATATACGTAATATATATATGTATGCTGGGAATTCATGATTGTGGCTGTAGGAGCTCGGAAAGCTCGAGCAGTCCGCCCTCCCCCATGAAATACGTGGCCCTTTCCTTTTTCCTTCTTTAAAAAACTAAGAACACGTTTAATCAACGCTATTCTACTTCCAAATGACAACAAATTTTTACTACATTTTACCACACTGAATTACTTATAATTTTAATAATCTATAAATGATTATTGACCAAAAGTTACAAACCGATATTCTGTCCTTTACTTATCTCACTCATTCTCGATATTCTTATGGTACCTCCGTAACTTCTATTTGTTAATTTAAATTTCGAGCTTTATTTTTATTTTTAATAATTCTTACATCTCTAATTTCACGTAAGGTGGTAAAATGATAAGCTTTAACCCCAAAGAACCGGAAAGAAGGCAATTTTATGAAACCTTTAAACCTTTACCTTAATTTAATTCACTAAAGCTTGAAAACTGCTTTTGTGTTGATTTCTATTGAAACTATACAGAAAGCAGGTAGCTGATTTTTCAGTGGTGCTGCCAGTTCAAAAATATTTGAATTACTGTAATACATATATGTATTTTTATTTCTAATTACAAATTAACAAAATGCTAACAAGTACCTGTTAACATTTTCATGTCCATTCCATAATATGATAAACTATCAAAACAAATGAAAAAACAACTATATATAGTTGAATATGAACTGATAAGAATTCTATTAGTATACATGGTATAATAAATTACTGCAAGACAGCAGATTATTGATGCGCTCGTTTAAGATTGAACAATTTGTTTTATAAGATAAGTTAGTTGTCTTTGAAACCTGTATTATCTACGTCACAAAAAAATATTTCTGACCCCCATTCGTTGTAAATTCGCCGTTTGATATACCAAATGAGCTTAATCTTAAACGTAATTAAGTGTATTTCGAAAGTTTTAATGTCGAACGATTAACTGGCTGTGTTGTAATTATGCAAAATCATTTCGATCCTTTGTTTTCCTAAAATAAAAAAAAATAAATCGCAAAGTTTCATTCCCGGCCCGTTATTCTAAAGTTTTTAGTGAATTTTTCTTTTTTTTTCTATTGTATGCGCGCTTTGTCTGTTCATCCGCCCTTCCGTCCTTCCATGTTATTACTCCTAAACAGCTTAAAATATCAAAATGCGTTCATTTTTCAGTAAGTTTACTACACATTAAAAACACATTTACACTTCCGCGTCCTTCCTGAAAAAATCAAATTATACTTCCAATTCTGTCAGCAAAACAGCACATACGCAACTTTGTTTTCCAATTACGTCGGTTTTACAAAAATAACGGATAATTCCTTCCAAAGTGCACACATATGTACTATAGAGCTAAGGCCATGTGGTAAATGCACTTTTGTACACTTTTACGGGAAGAGCAAAAATATAATTTTGCATCCCTACTATATTGCTTTCAAAACACTACAATATAGTCCCTTGTTGGTTTTCACCCTGACTATATACCAAAACATTTTGTAAGAACAAGTAAAACAATTTAAACCTAAAGCTATGCACAATATAAAAGGGCGGTGTGTTTGTGTGCGCACAATATAACTCTGCCTGTAGACCACCAACTTCTTGTGTTCGCTATATGATACCGTGTGTACTCTACTTGTGCAAATTACAGCAGCTTTTCCAAAATTCTAATTCTATATTTACGCATCAAATTTCCTGGAGACACGAAAAATGGGATTCCTGGTTGACCAAGGGCTAAATTCCGTGCTTCATGGGTATTGGTCAGCATTGAGGCTGAATGTTGTCTGAGTCTACATTTATGCACTAAGTTCGTTGCAGTCGCCGCAAAATGAATGGCCTTGAGAACTAAGTTATGTGCCCCTTGAATGTATGTCAGTTCCTGCAGTGTAGAAGCTGAAACCATTATGGAAATTTTATACAATTGCGATGCGCTGTCTAAGAAAAGACAGCGCTTTCACGGAAATGCACAAATGGAATCGAAAGATCTCTGAACACTTCCGGTGGAAGACCTGCGTGATACGCTACAGAGACTCAACATTACAGACTGGGAGAACACAATAAGCCTGAATAGCTGTAGTGTCCTCGGAACTAACTGGAGAACGGGTGTCTACTATGCAACTCCAAGCGAGATAATCACAACCTCGCTTAGAAAATCTCTATTGTATTTCAAAGGACACTATAGCACTATAGTACTGTACACATAGGCGCATCTTGACACTATCAAACAGCTAGACAGCCTTGAAAGCTCTATCTATCTATTGAATGATAAGAAGAACTCAACGACCTGGCGGGACGTAACAACATTACCCTAATATAAGTTCCAGGCCATTGGGGAATCGAAGAAAACGAACTCACTAGGCAGAAGGCACTAAAACCGTTTTACGGACCGGAACCTGTTCTTTCTAGGAGCAATTAGAAATGCTGTCCGCAGATACACCAAAGATGGATGTCGGAATAGCATGGGAATCACTGGATTAATAGATCAGAATTAAAACACAGTAAGAAAGGTTTTCATAGATAGTCCATGCTTAAAAAGAACCTCAGAACTACTACGGTTAAGTAGACATCTTAGAGCTCTAATGGGAGTACTAACACGGCTATTAAAATACACCTTGAGAGGATAGGAAAACTAACAAGAGCCCTTACCTGCAGATCCTGCAGTGTAGAAGCTGAAACCGTTATGGACATTTTATAAAATTGCGATGCGCTGTCCAAGAAAAGACAGCGCTTTCTCGGATATGCACAAATGGAATCGAAAGATCTCAGAACACTACCGGTGGGAGACCTGCGTGATATGCTACAGAGACTCAACATTACAGACTGGGAGAACACAATAAGCCTAAATAGCTGTAGTGTCCTCGGAACGATCAGAGTAGACGAGCCCTTCCAGGAAAGGAAAAAACTATTTGGTCGGTGATCAAAAACCATATTTGATGGTTTCACAGTGTTGGTCATCATTTGGAGTCTGTGATGTCCAAATTCTTTCTATGTACACTAATTTCACCGGAAAAGGGCCAAAACTATTTTCTCGGTGAGCACCAAATTTTGTATTTTCAGTTTTGGTCATTTTTTGGCGTCTGTAATGGCAAAAATCATTATTTATACACAATTGCACTAGGAATATGCTCAAACCGTTTTGCTTGGTGGGAAGAACCAAATGGTATAATATCACAGTGTTAGTCATTGTTTGGGGTCTGAAATGTCCAAAATCGAAGTTTTATCCAATTTGGCTGGGAAAATAGTTAAAACTATTTTCTCGGTGAAAAACAAATTTTATAGTTTCGCAGTTTTGATCTTAGTTTGGGGTTTTAATGCCAATAATATTTATTTATAAACCACGTTCACTGGGAAACCGGTCAAAACTATTTGCTTGTTGGACAAAAACCATAATCTCGTAGTGTTGTTCTGGGCCTTAAATGCGCAAAACCCTTACTTATACCAGTGCCATTGAGAAACCAGTCAAAACTATTTTTTCGATAAACAAGAATTAAATTTTATAGCTTCACAGTCATCGTCTGGGCTCTGCAATGCCTTAAATTTTTATTTATGCATCAGTTTTACTAGAAAAACTATTTGCTCCGTAGACAGAAAGCAAAATTTATGGTGTCACAGTATTGGTTGTAGTTAGAGATCTGTAATACCGAAAATCTTTGTCTATACATTGTTCATTGGGCGAATGTTCAAAACTATTACCTCGATGTGCAAGAACCAAATTTTATAGTTTCGCAATGTCATTCATCTTTTGGACAAAAACCAAATTTTTGAGTTTCACCAACTTTATTGGGAATACGTTCAACATTATTTGATAGATAGGCAAAATCAGAATTTTTTTAGGACCAGTAATGTCTAAAATCATAAATTGGTTTACCAACTAAATTGGAGAAACGGCCAAAACTATGTGCCCGATGGGCAAGAACAAACTTTTACGGTTTTAACACTTTAGTCATCTTTTGAACCGCTAATGTCCAAAATCTTAAAACAAGGACAAAATTATAATGTAACGGTCTTGAACAGCGTTTGGGACCTGTAATGTACATGATCTTTATTCATACACTAATTACATTGAGGAAACGATCCAAACCATAGATTTCAAATATGTATTTCGTTCAATATTGCAACAATTTGACGATTTTGCATAACGTATTATTTCGTTGAGAGGATTTTTTTATATGCAAACACACAGTCTTTTGCAAGGTACTTTACCTTTTGGGCCAGATTTTCCATTCCTCATTTCATGCGGGTTGCATAACTGAAAAGGTGTACAGCTTCTTTTTTCGTGCCTCATCTGCTTTGTCGCCATCTTTTTCGGTGTTCCACCATTTCACTTATAGGTGCCTTTTGGGGTTTTCGCGAACTTGTTTCCCTGTGCCTTCTCGCTAAGGTCCTAAATCGCTTTGTTTATCGACGGATATTGGTCCACTTCTTTTTCAACACTTTACTTTAAGACACCCTGTCTTACCCTCTGTTTCTATATCCCGGATGGGTGTCTCTTTAGTTTTGCTGACATCCTGTTTCTGTCCGCCGTTTTAGCTTTCCGCCGTCTTGAGTCTATCTTCCGCTACCTTGCTTTTTTTAGATTTCCGCCATCTTGGTTGCGCGTTCCACCATCTTGAGGTGTTTGGCTTTTCGCCACCTGCCTTCCACCATTTCGCTTCCAAATGCCTTTAGGTTGAATTCAGTTTTTTGATCCTACATCTACGATCTTTCCACAGGCTGATTGATAGAATTGGTCCTTAATCTCTGTTCTTATATCTTAAAGCTTGTTTAACATCACTATTCCAGTCATTAATGAACTCTCCCTAACCCCGAATGAAGAGTCAAATCGCGTTTCACTGTTAAGTCTTTTCCAACAGCTGGGATCCGGTGGCGCCAATTCCAACAATTGTGGCTTCACGTACATCTTGTCACATAACACAGGATGTGTGCATAGAGTTTGAAATGAAGGCATGTGAAACATATACAAAACATAAACGCGGAAACAAAGAAAACTAGCAATCATGTAAACGCAAAAAACCTTGTAAGCCAATAATCTTGCATTTAATCAACATACAAATGCGCAACATGTAAACACACAGAATTAGCCAACAAACGCAATCTCTATCGTTGTGAAGGATAAAAAAGTTAAAATGAGATCTTGAAACTTATTGTGTTCAAAGAAGGCTGCAAAAAATAGACCTAAATAGCGCAACACAAGGTGCAATAAGAGACTAATGTTATTAATATGTAGTAGTAAAAGTACTGTAAAACACATAAAACATGCAATAAGAAACATTCCAATCGTCCAAAACAAAAAAGCAAAGCTACTTAACTTGCAAACCAGTACACAAACACGTAACTACCTAGGCACATACAATAGAATTACGCAAACAGGCATCCCTAAAACAAATGAACTAGCGAACGAACCACTGCAAACACTCAAGCATCTCTAATGAGTAAGAAAACACACCAAAAACATAGGGAAACAAGATGTCGGAATACTAAAAGAAGGTGGTGGAAATCCAAAAAGATACACAAAACAGGAGGGTGGCAAACTTCAAAAGTCAATGGTCTGGGGTGTATAAAAACAGGGTGGAAGAAGAAGAGTCCTTGAAAGAAGAGGTTGAAAAGAAGGAGATGAAGAGCGGCATCAAAAGAAAACAATTTCCGGCAGAACAGAAAAATAAGACAACGAAATGCTAAAAAGCAAATAGAAACAAGATACAATGAACGACAAAAAGGAACACGGAAAAATATGGCGTCAAAATCTGAAAAAGCACTAGATAGGGGTGCATAGAGTGCGAAAAAGAGAGCTTTAAAGGAAGGGGTTGAAAAGAAGATGAAAAACCACCGCAAAAGAAGACAATTTCCGACCTTAAGACAAAAAGGTACGCTGAAACAAGATGGCAAAAATCCAGGAAATTACACGGAAACAAGGTGATGGCAAAGACAAAAAGCACACTGAAGCAAAAAGCTGTACTCCTCGAGATATGCACCCGCAGAAGATGAGGGTTATAAATGCCTTAAAACTAGAGGTTGAAAAAGTAGCCGCAAATAAGGTCGTTAAAAAAAAGGGACAACCCAAATGATTAAAAGTCAATTAAATAGTTATTCAAGTGCGTTCATTACGAATTATGAAGATCTCTTGACAAAATGAGGAATTCCTAACAGTCATTAAAAAGCAATTAAATGTTCACTAAGGTAGCTCTATTTTATTTGTTCCAGACAAACCTTAAAAGCTTTCAGTAACATAAAATTTAATATGCATGTCTAAAATATGATTAAAGTTTATTTAAAACAGAATTAAAGTGTAACAAGTGTTCAATTTAAAGCATCGGTAGTAAGTTTTGTTCAGTAACTTGAAACACCCAGCACAGTTGGATTTATTTTAGAATTTTAGGCATAGTTCTTTTAAATTATTTAATTTAGGTACTATGGTCTGCAAGGAAATAATTGACCCATAGCGGCATGGTCACTTCGTATGTGCACACCATGTGCGGCTATTTAGGCGAATACTGGGGTAGTATTTTCCCCTCAGAACCTTAACTACCTTACTTCGATTCTATCCTGACCACGCACATCCTTAATCCCATCATGCGTATATACGTAATGATATATGTATGCTGGGAATCCATGATTGTGGCTGAAGGAGCTCGGAAAGCTCGAGCAGCCCGCCCTCTCCCTTTGGGAGGAAATGAAATACATGGCCCTTTCCTTTTCCTTCTTTAAAAAATAAGAACACGTTTAATCAACGCTATTCTACTTCCAAATGACAACAAATTTTTACTACATTTTACCACACTGAATTACTTATAATTTTAATAATCTATAAATGATTATTGACCAAAAGTTACAAACCGATATTCTGTCCTTTACTTATCTCACTCATTTTCGATATTCTTATGGTACCTCCGTAACTTCTATTTGTTAATTTAAATTTCGAGCTTTATTTTTATTTTTAATAATTCTTACATCTCTAATTTCACGTAAGGTGGTAAAATGATAAGCTTTAACCCCAAAGAACCGGAAAGAAGGCAATTTTATGAAACCTTTAAACCTTTACCTTAATTTAATTCACTAAAGCTTGAAAAACTGATTTTGTGTTGATTTCTATTGGAAACTACACAGAAAGCAGGCAGCTGATTTTTCAGTGGTGCTGCCAGTTCAAAAAATATTTGAATTACTGTAATACATATATGTATTTTTATTTCTAATTAAAAATTAACAAAAATGCTAACAAGTACCTGTTAACATTTTCATGTCCATTCCATAATATGATAAACTATCAAAAACAAATGAAAAATCAACTATATATAGTTGAATATGAACTGATAAGAATTCTATTAGTATACATGGTATAATAAATCACTGCAAGGCAGCAGATTATTGATGCGCTCGTTTAAGATTGAACAATTTGTTTTATAAGATAAGTTAGTTGTCTTTGAAACCTGTATTATCTACGTCACCAAAAAATATTTCTGACCCCATTCGTTGTAAATTCGCCGTTTGATATACCAGATGAGCTTAATCTTAAACGTAATTAAGTGTATTTCGAAAGTTTTGATGTCGAACGATTAACTGGCAATTATGCAAAATCATTTCGATCCTTTGTTTTCCTAAAATAAAAAAAAATAAATCGCAAAGTTTCATTCCCGGCTCGTTATTCTAAAGTTTTTAGTGAATTTTTCTTTTTTTTTCTATTGTATGCGCGCTTTGTCTGTTCATCCGTTCTTCCGTCCTTCCATGTTATTACTCCTAAACAGCTTAAAATATCAAAATGCGTTCATTGTTCAGTAAGTTTACTACATTAAAAACACGTTTACACTTTCGCGTCCTTCCTGAAAAAATCAAATTATATTTCCAATTCTGTCAGCAAAACAGCACATACGCAACTTTGTTTTCCAATTACGTCGGTTTTACAAAAATAACGGATAATTCCTTCCAAAGTGCACACCTATGTACTATAGAGCTAAGGCCATGTGGTAAATGCACTTTTGTACACTGTTACGGGAAGAGTAAAACTTAATTTTGCATCCCTACTATATTGCTTTCAAAACACTACAATATAGTCCCTTGTTGGTTTTCACCCTGACTATATACCAAAACATTTTGTAAGAACAAGTAAAACAATTTAAACCTAAAGCTATGCACAATATAAAAGGGTGGTGTGTTTGTGTGCGCACAATATAACTCTGCCTGTAGACCACCAACTTCTTGTGTTCGCTATATGATACCGTGTGTACTCTACTTGTGCAAATTACAGCAGCTTTTCCAAAATTCTAATTCTATATTTACGCATCGAATTTCCTGGAGACGCGAAAAATGGGATTCCTGGTTGACCAAGGGCTAAATTCCGTGCTTCATGAGTATTGGTCAGCATTGAGGCTGAATGTTGTCTGAGTCTACATTTATGCACTAACTTCGTTGCAGTCGCCGCAAAATGAATGGCCTTGAGAACTAAGTTATGTGTCCCTTGAATGTATGTCAGCATTTGGGCCGATTGTTGCCCAAAATCTATATTTATGCACCAATTTGGTTGGGATTGCGGGCAAATTGATGCGGAAGAGCTAAATTATTGTAACCCATAATTGTTGGTCAGCATTTGGGCTAAAAGCCCAAAATCCATAGTGATACAACAATTTCATTGTGAATTCGACAAAATGTATTCTCTAGATGAGAAGAACTAAATTCTATGGTCAGCATTTGGGCCAAATATTGCAAAAAACTTAGTTTATACTCCAATTTGGTTGGGGTTTGGGAAAAATTATTCTCTCGATGAGCAACAACGAATGTAAATTCAAATTTGGGCTGAATTTTGCTGAAAATCAATGTTGGTATACCGATTTTGTTAAGGACACCGCAAAATGGATTTTCCCGATAACCAAGAGCATTTGAACCGAAAATTCCCCAAAATCTATACCTATAAGTTGAGTATAATTGATTACCTCGATGATCAAGAGCTAAATTGTGTGATCCATGGCTGTTGGTTAGAATTTAAACTCAATTTTGCAATATAACTTGATACACCTATATAATGGTGTACTTATGATGTTTTGTAAATAGTATACGATTCATTACGGTTGTGACAAACTATACAGGGTGATAGGTATTCTTTATAATTGTTTTCCTCAATCTGGGGGTTACAGTTTCTCCATATATCCACCCCCGGGGGTGAAGCCACCCCTAACTGTTTTTTTCAAATGTAAGCGTAGGTCAAGTGATACACCGTGTGAAAGCTTGTATTAAGAGGAATACAACTCAGTATTTATTTTCACGGGCATTTGAAAAATAAAGGGAAAAACCCTAAATGAACAACTTTCTCTGGATCAATGGTATTTAATTTCGAAAAGGATTGAAATGTCGGTAGGTAAAAATGTACCGTAGTGATAACATGCATTTATTGTCACAAGCCTGATCTTATCGTTGAAGGAAAAAATCTTTAGCTTCTGTGTTTCTTACACTCACTAAATGCTTTTTGATTTCGACAATGCTGGAATGGTCGGTGGATAAAAATATGCTGTATTGATAACGTGCATTTATTATCTCAGGAAGCCAGGTCTTATCGTTGATCAAAAACGCTCTTAATTGCCTGTCTTTTAGTCTCGATTTTAGTTACCTGCTTGATTTGTTAGCGTCAACATTAGTAAATTACAATATTGTCTGTTCCTTGTAATTCTCTTTGCTCGTTTATTTAAGTAAATAATTCCACTAGCGTAGTTTTCACATCTTCACATTCGTAGTAAATTATTTAGCCAGGCTTATTTAACGGAAGCCCTTCGCATTGAGACACTAATGATAATCGGATATGGTGGCCAAAGTTGCACTTAAGCTGAAATAGCTGAATTATTTCAACCAAATCATTCCGATTTACCACGGCTTTCTCAAGGCGCAATTAGCAAAATAGAAAGGTGCTATAGAGAATTGGGTCATGTCAGGGATCTGCCAAGACAAAGAAGAGAGGGAGTTGACGAAAACACAAAGCTGAATGTTTTGTTGGCTATTCTAGAAAACCCCTTCATTTCGGCACGGCAATTAGCGCGCGATAATGTCATACAACTGTTTTAAAGGTTTTAAAAACTACAAAGATGCACCCTTACACGATGCAAATGCTACAAGAATTGACTGATGAAGATCCAGACCGACGAATTGAGTTTTGTGAAAGAATGATGGACTTCATTGACTACGATCACATACAGTTGGAATGGATTCTCTTTTCGGATGAATGTACTTTCTCTTTGCATGATGAAGTGAATCATCACAATTGTCGTTATTGGTCTGACTACAACCCCCATTGGATGCGAGAAACTCACACGCAACATCCACGAAAATTAAATGTATGGGCTGGGATTATTGGAGATGGAGTGGTAGGGCATCTTTTCAGAATGGTAATTTTGATGAGCAGTTATATCTTTCTATGCTCACGGATGACCTGCTCCCAAATTTAAGTGGTCTATTTCCAAATAACAATCCAAATGACTTGGGTGAGAAAATTTAGTTTCAGCAAGATGGCGCTCCACCCCACTATGCATTGCCAGTACGGAACTATTTAAATCAAATTTTTCCAAATAAATGGATTGGTCGAAGAGGTGTACTTGAATGGCCACCACGACCCCCGGATCTTAATCCCCTTCACTTTTTTTATGGGGATATTTTAAGAGTAACGTTTATGCTACATTACCCACCGACCTTCAGGATTTGAGGGACAGAATTACTGCAGAAATCAAAAATATTCCACAACATATGTTTCAAAATTTGAGAAATGGTTTTTTGAACATCTTTAAAGTTATGAGAAAAGTTTTTTTTTGCAGAGAAGTCGTTAAATCGTAATTTAGTTTAACAAAGTTCTCAAATCAAACTTCCTTTGCTAAGAGAGTGCGTTTATTTGTTTATTATTTTTGATTTCGATTTTTTTGTTGAACAAAATAATGTTTAAAATTTTGAGAAAATAAATACTGCGTTGTATTCGTCTTAATGCAAGCTTTCACACGATGTATCACTTGACCTACCCTTACATTTAAAAAAAAAGTTAGGGGTGGCTTCACCCCCGGGTGGATATATGGAGAAACTGTAACCCCCAGATTGAGGGCTGGAAACAATTATAAAGGATGCCCATCATGATTTTTCTCCCGGACTTCACCTCTTTGAGTTACAGAATTTATTCCATTTAGAGTATCCACCCTGTATGTACTTAAAATACCCTATTTTTGAATTGTTAATACGTCAGTTCAAATTATAGCTAAACCCACCCCACAATTGCGTGAACCTCTTCTCTCCCCCAAAAATACTTTAAATCATTGTAATAGTTTAAAAAAATAATTGTAATAATACAGAAATGTTGCATTTTAAATTAATTAATCTTTTTCTGTATTAAAACCCTTTCTTATAACGCATATGTTTATTTGAATATTCTGATTTATGCTATAACTGTAATAATAACTAGAATACAACACAATAATAATATTAGTAATAGTAATACTAATTATAATATTAGTACTAATAACTGAAATTATGTCTACGGTCCCATCCAATGGAAAATTGTTCCGTTGCCAATGGTTTAGGTGTAAAATAAAAATTGGGCTATATTTGAAAAATCACGTTGGTATAAAAAGCAAGAAATACATTTATCATACTCGAGCGATTTGTAAAACTCACTTCACTCATTATAATTCTTCACGCCCTTATCGAAAGTTAACTTTACAAACTAATTACAAAGAGCACATCTACAGTTTCATCATTATCTTATTTTTTAAAACGTGAAATACTGACGCTACTTATTCGTAAGTCTTTATATGAAAACTTATAGGTTCAACTTTACGTCGTATAATAAAATAAACGTTTAAGTATGAATAAAGCTAAAATTTAATTAAACTTTTAAAGTAAATAATTACTCGTTTGGATAAATAAAATAAAGTAAACTAAACAAAAGTATACCTACTTCCCCATATGTGCTAAATTAGAAGGGTCACTCATTGTGTAATGC
Source organism: Vesta saturnalis (assembly GCA_036346205.1). NCBI lineage: Eukaryota > Metazoa > Arthropoda > Insecta > Coleoptera > Lampyridae > Vesta > Vesta saturnalis. Next base: position 1,077,990 of record JARFJB010000772.1, on the reverse strand, counting down.
CTACGGCCCACCAACTAGTTGAAGGGTTGAATGAAAAATAATACCGCTTCATTCATAGTTTTTGTATGTTCTTCACAACTCTCGCAGTTAAAATGGCCATTGTATTGTTGCAATTGACAAAAAAAGGCTTCTTCTAAAATTACGCCATTCAGTAGGAGTTTTAAATGAAATTTAATTTATGAGAATATTTCAAAAGCTTCTTAAATTTCTAAATTATAGGCTTCAGTCTTAAGTTTTTTTTAGCTTTTATACTTACTACTGATTTACTAATAGTAATTAACCGCAATTGTATAGGGTGAATCATTTAAACAGGATATTCGTTAATAAACAGGGTTAATGAACAGTTGATTACATGCTTTTATTTTGTTGATAAATTTAAGCTCGTACATAAAGCTGAATATAACTTCATTGTTTATAGTAGATGGACTTAATTAGCTATACTATAAAATACTAAATTATAAATAAATAATAAACTATAAATAATAAATTAGAATAAATTCTGCTAAATTAAACAATATTTATGTTTGTTCAACCGATAATGCATATCATTCTCAAGAGTTTTCAAAAATTATAACGATTATCATGTCAGCATGATCCTGCACGTTCGTCCATCCGTGTCGGTTTCACAGAAAAACGGTATTTTTTCATATCTGTTTTTCCTCATTCATACCGTACTAATTAAAGATCTGCGTCTAACATTTTGACCTCGATCAGGTGATCTTCAACACCCTTAAAGTTGGCACAGCCATTGCAGCACTATCGTTTGGAACCTAGACCAAAGTTTACAGAATACAGACTGTAAACTTTGCCTATACCACAATTTGGTGCTAATTTGTTACCACATAACATAAACATAAACCTATCAAAGCCAAACTTTGATATCAGTTGTAACGAAATCATTTATGTGTCATAATTTGGAGCTAATTTGGTATCTTTTATATTTTTGGGCTTAAACCTTATGAAAATGAAGCATGCTATCAGGATGATTGATATAGTTTAATTTGGTGCCATTTTGCTCCAAAGTAAAATCTGGTGCCTGTACTTTTCGTAAAACGTTTGGGCTGAAACGTTATGGAAAACACGAAAACCTTATAATAAAGCATAGTATCAGGATGATGATATAAATTATAATTTTGTTTTAATTTGGGACTACTTTGTTACCCTGAAATAGACTATGTTGCTCGTATTTTTCATATTATTTTTGGGCTAAAACGTTATGGAAATCACAAAAACCTAATAATTAGGTATGGTATCTGGATGATTGATATACCATAATTTGGTCCCAATTTGCTGCTATTTTTTAACATTAAAATAAAAAGGTATGACATCGGGATGAATAATGTACAGGGTGGTTTTTTTTCGTTAATATTATAGGGTATAGGTTAAATGGTAAGAGATACAAAAAACTAAGATACGTGTCCCGTTCTCTTTTTTAGTGTTTAGTTTAATGGCGCAATCGGAGCTAAGCTAACTAAATTGGTTTCGAAGATACAGAGTGATTCTCAAAATCTGCCGGTTTTTATTATCTCTTATGACTCGGTTATTTATGGTGATAAAAAAAAGCTTTGGATACGAAAGTTTTATGAATTTTTACGTTGAATCCAGTGGCGTTCTTAAAAAAAATATAGATATTTGATTTTTTGAGATATTATCAAAAGTAGCATTTTCTTAAATGGGACACCCTGTATCTGATAATTTCAAAAAATTGCATTTTTTCTTGAGATTGCAACAATATATAACACTTAAATATTTTGCATTGTCCTAAATAGCTAAAATACTAAAAAAACATTTTTTTTTAGTTGGCCATTAATTGAATGTTTTAAGCAATTGTTTTTGTTTGTTTACATGTCATAAAATTGAATAACAATTATGTATTAGTATTCTTATTTCGTTTCCGATTATATTTTTTAAACAAGGTGATTAAAATGAATAATTTTCAAAATTATGAAAAATTAAATATGCTTGAGTGCTACATTGAGAGTAATAAAAATAAAGACGCAGCTCTAGACTTATATTTTGAGCGTTATCCGGAACGACGACAGCCAGAACAACAAATATTTGAAAGATTATATCACAATTTAAGTGAGTATGGATCATTTGCCAAGAAGTAAGATTTACAATAAGGCAAATAGAGAAAGAGATGAAAATAAATACATTAGCTTGTGTTGCTGCTGATCCGACGATATCTAGCCATAATATTGAGAAAGATATTAGCACAAGTAAATCTAAAGTTTTAAAAACGTTAAGAAAGCATAAGTATAAACCATATAAAATAAGAAAGGTTCATAACTTACATCCTGGAGATGAAGAGCGGCGTTTAACATTTTGTCATAGGTATTCGCAGCAGATTAATCGGAATCCCAATTTTTTTCAAAATATAATATGGACCGACGAGGCTTTTATATTTAGCGAAGGAATTTTTAATCGACATAATAATCGATATTGGTCAAACATAAATCCTCATCAGACGGTCGCCAGGATACAACAAGGACGGTTTGGGTTCCATGTATGGGTGGCGCTATATCAAAACAGCAGAATTTTTAATGAAAATTTGGATGCTTAAGGATACATCCAAATTTTGGAAGAATGTGTAATAATGGAGTTGGGTAACATGCCATTAGCTGCAAGAAATAATGTTTATTTACAACAAGACGGTGCCCCAGCACATAATAGCCACATGGTAAAGGACTTACTAAATGTCAATTTTGGCGAAAATTGGCTTGGTACATATGGACCAAACAGATGGCCTCCGCGTTCCCCCGACCTGACGCCACTCGACTTTTATTTTTGGGGATCTATCAAAAATGAAGTCTATAAAACCCGAAGTAATACTGTAGAAGAACTAAGAGCAAATTTTATTAATTGCATTGGAAGAGTGCCAAATATTCAAATCTATAACGCCACTCGTTCAGTTACAAGCAGAGCCCAAAAATGCATCGAGCAGAATGGAAGACAATTTGAGCACCTTTTATGATTAACCACCTATGCTAATTGTTATATATAAGTATTTGAAATAATTACTGTTGAGTTGTTTTAAATCTTTTCTTGTTTTTTGTAGTTGTTGTTTTAGTTTATTAATGTTTTATTATTGTTATTATCTGCAATTTTATTATGCCTATTATAAAATAAAGAATTGATTAAATCCATGGCCAACTAAAAAATATCTTTTTTAGCTATTTAGGACAATGCAAAATATTAAGTGTTATATATTGTTGCAATCTCAAGAAAAAATGCAATGTTTTGAGATTATCAGATACAGGGTGTCCCATTTAAGAAAATGCTACTTTTGATAATATCTCAAAAAATCAAACATCTATATTTTTTTTAAGAACGCCGCTGGATTCAACGTAAAAAGTCATAAAACTTTCGTATCCAAAGGTTTTTTTTTATCTCCATAAATAACCGAGTCGTAAGAGATAATAAAAACCGGCAGATTTTGAGTATCACTCTGTATCTTCGAATAGTTAGCGTAGATCCGATGCGCCATTAAACTAAACACTAAAAAAGAGAACGGGACACGTATCTTAGTTTTTTTGTATCTCTTACCGTTTAGCCTATACCCTATAATATTAACGAAAAAAAACCACCCTGTACAATATTTTGGTGTAAAATGATATTTGATCTCGAATTTTTTATAACTTTTTTGGACTAGAACGTTATGAAAATTACAAAACCTTATAACAAGGCATGCTATCACGATGATTAATATGTCATAATTTGGTACTAATTTGGTGCTTTTTGTAACCACAAAATAAAATTTGTTGCTCGAATTTTCATATAAAATTATTTGGCTGATACATTTCATCGTTTCCATCACGTTTTATCCCAAGAATTGGGAAAAATTCGAATAACAAGCTTTATTTTAAAATAACCAAATAACACCAAACTATCACCAAATTATATGAATCATTCTGATACCGTGATTTGTTATAAGGTTGTCATGATTTCCATAATATTTTGGCCCAAAATTTTATGAAAAATACGAGCAAGAAATATTATTTAAGGGAAACATAGTAGCACCAAATTATAACATAAATCAACCTGATGCCATGTTTAGTTATAAGGTTTTAGTGATTTTCATAAAGTTTAATCCCAAAAATATTATAAGTAATACGAGCAACAAGGACTCCGCGCCATTTAAATGGCAAATGGTTTTCTGTGGATTTGGCTAAATTTTTGATATGTTGTAGATTGTAAGGTTCTAACCAAAGACTACCATAGGCAGAAAGTCGAAAAATGGTCAGTTTTTGCGCTACAGCTCGCCAAAGTTATGAATATGTAAGTGCTATTTTGAAATATGATGTGCAAGAGTTTAACGAAATTATTTATAACGCCAAACAACATAAGTAATTACAACAATATAGGCCATAAGGCACAACCTACCAGTATCCACTTACATCGCATTGTTATTATTTGCAATGTTTGGATCATGTTGTTGAGTTCTATTAGCTGCGTCCAATATTTTATCCAACAAAGTTGATTCTGGATAGTGAACATCATTTTCATAACGCACATACCCCAAAAACCACAAAACACTAGCAATGTGCGCACATTTTCCAAGAGCTGTTACACCTGAATTGCATGAATGAACAGTAGTAACCAAGAATTAAATCCTCCACATTCTCATCGCTTTCTTGATTTTCGGTGGGGTTGTAAGCAATCCACAATTGATGTTTTGTCACATTGCGAAAGCGCGAAAAATGTCTAATTCTTATAAAACCAGGTTCATTATTAAGATAATCTCGTTGCAACTTATCTTGAATGTAAGATGGGGTTAGGTTAACGTAGTATACCCCTACAGTGAGCTCTCGAAGATAATCCAAAGTGAGATTAAGGAAGTCACCTAAATCATGCTCATTTATTTGAACCCAACGAGCGTTCCGTCTACGAAGATTTTCTACTTCCACCCGGGCTTGTATAATATTAACCAAGCTTGCTTTTTCCAGTAATTGCTGAGCAAGTTCTTCGTTAGCGCATAACATAGGAACGCGAGGGTGAAACTTGTTTATTATCTCTCCAGCAATACGATAGAAATCGCCAAGGTTTTCGATGTGTGTTATTATAATTGGTTGGCCATTTTCTTCTTCAGTCGACAATCGGTTTTGGCCCCGTTCAATAAAAGCTGGCATCTTGTTGGAAATACTCACATCAGCAAGAGGTATGGAATCTCGATATCCACGATCCAGGACAAAAATATCACCTTGGTGGAACCATGCTCTTATTGCATTGCCAGTCCTATTAAACTCATTAACCAGCATTTTGGCATCATGCGAAAAATAAGGACCTTGAATTGCTAGTATATATCCGTCTGGAACTACAATGAGAGCCGGTTTTACTAAGTGGCGACTCTTATGCACGTTGTAAGTTTGTCTTAGGATGCTAAAGTTATTACTTTTTGATATATAGGAGTAGGTCCCGGGAATATATTCAATTGCTGTCGGTGTATTGGGTTGCGGATTATATAATTGGTTGGAAAATTCTGTTACATGGTTGGCAATGTAATCCGTTGTAATGGCTTTAAGTCCAATATAACTAGATACGAATGTTTGCATTAGCGATTCTATAACTGTAGCACTGGCCATACTTACAGCCTGTCTAATTGGGTAGTGAAAAATAATTTTGAAAACTCGTCCGACAAACCCTGCCGAATCTTGCACAAAAACGTCAAGAGGTCCTTTTTAGTCACATACGTTTGTCCACCTTGCCGAGGTATTGAATCACAAAACGTATACAATTCCCGAAATTGTTTTTTCGTAACGGGGGCTACGGATTTCGCTAAAACTATCTTCGTCCTCGTACATCACTTTTTTTTAAACGAACAAGTCGGATTTCTTAAAAATGCGTGTAATTGCTGACCTTTAATGACATATGGCCTATTAACAGACCGCAACCCTGGAAGTAAATGTTCCAAAATAAAACCCTTGCCATCCAAGGGCTGCCCGCAACATCGTACATTTACTGGTATGTAAATGTATAAAAGAATAAAAATATTTACTCTACAGGATACGGACATCCTGCGTACATTATTATTACCATTACAAATCAAACTCGTCTGCCAAACTTTGCCGAATCTTACATAAACACGTCAAGAGGTTGATGTTGGTTTCAAAACATTTAGTCTTAAACAAGCTGGGTCATTTTCAACAAGAACTATTTCGTTAAGGATCAGCCGAAAACAATTAGCGCAAGCTCTGGTCAAATCTGTGACTTCTGGCGGTGGCCGTCCATACTCTTTCCTTCTGAAAATGGCTATTTCCCTTTTAACCATATTAATATCGCCATCAATTCTATTCATTAGCCCTGGCGGTGTTAGCGTATTACAGACATAACAAGGTAAACGATTTCTAAATGCCATTTATACGACTCTTCAAAAATCACAATTTTTACGGAAAAACTAATCAAACGAATTTAAATTTGATTTTCGAACTAATTAAAAGACTTAAAAGTCTTAAATAACAACATTTTTAGGTACATATGTTAAGGCACGTATTGCTATGTTTGTTATGACTTTTTGCGACAATCACAACTTTGGCGAGCTGTAGCGCAAAAACTGTCCATTTTTCGACATTGTGCCTATGGTAGTGTTTGATTAGAACCTTACAAATTACAACATATCAAAAATTTAGCCAAATCCACAGAAAGCCATTTGCCATTTAAATGGTGCGGGGTCCTTTCAGTTTAGGGTAGCAAAAAAACACCAAATGATGACTCATAAAAGATTTCGATACAATTTTTAGCTAAGTACGTTGGCTGTGCTAACTTTATGCTAAGCAGACACAGTTAGTTAGTGATAGGTGCATCAAATTCTTTTTATGGTACCAAATTAGCACCAAATTTGCACCAAATGATGGTATAGGTTTCAAACGATTGTGCTGCAATGGCTCCTATGCTAACTTTAGCTGTGCTAACTTGCACTAGGTTAAAACAAGCCAACAAGGTTCTCTTGGAAAATACGTGAAACCATTTTTCGATGACATTTCAAATATGCATTTTAATGATCTAAACTCATGATCATAGGTCAAAGGTTATTATCCTTATTCACAACTACAAGTTGAGCGAACAAAACCTGTTTAAATCTAATTAATCTCATACCAATTAGAAATGTATACCTCCTATTTTGGCATCGATAATATGACCCTAGTAGGTCATTGATCTTTGACCAACCAACCAAATTTTTATTGAAAACCATATTGTCATAAGTAACGGAGACCACATTAAAGAAGAAATAAATCAAATAAATGTAGCACCAACATAAATTTTAATCAAAAGCAACATTTAACCAAATTAACGACTGTGCCGTCGAATTCTAAACAAATCCAGCTACCTAAAAGGGGCACTAGACCTCTGAAATCGGTTAGACAAATTGAAAACTAATTACCAATGCAAATTTAAAATGATGATCGCTGACCAATTAGGCAAAATAATGAACCAAGAACTACAGCTTCGCAAACTCACGCACTCAGTGGCCCAAGTTAAAGAGAAACATTAACAACTAAACAGTACCAGGCCAAATGAAAAAAAATCGAAAAACAATATACATCGTTGGTCGATCTTGAAGTTGTTATCTAAACGTATCTATTACGCAATCGAGCGTCCAGGAGCACCTGACAAACAAAAAAGGACCAACAGCAACACCGTTAAAATAGATGCCCTATCAAAAGCATGAGCTTCTAACAGTATTGGTGGATCCAGGATTGCTGGCACTACTGATCAAACCAACGTAGGGCAACGGATTATATAAAAATCAGGCTGGGTTCTAGAACGGAAAACAGTATTTAAATGTGTTTGGTCAAATCGACTTATGTTCAGGATAAAGAACCGACGATTAAAATTTTGGGATTTAAAAAAGAAAATTCCTTGTAATTGGAAAAGAAACTGCTCAGAAATCTCACCCTAAATAAACAATGCGACACATTTATCAAAGAGTATCTGAGACAAAAAAAAATATACCTTCAGTTAAGGATTTCAAATATGATTAGCACGTTTGGTGAAAGGCATCCTATCACGCAACAAGCTAACAAATTCGCCTATGGGTCCGCTGGGTTCCAACCTGGTGGAATAATTTCATTCCAAACACTAGGGTGTTACATCTTTGTGTACCTTTCTGCGCAGCATATCCGGTCTTTAAGTAAAGCGCTTCAATATCGTTACTAGATTAACATATAAGCACGGCCCAGGTCAATATTACACATTTTCAGCATAATTCCACTACACCATCATCATGCCGTAATTACCACCAGCCTTGGATGTACAGCTGTTAAAAAACCCTATTTCACCTTTATATCCTATATTTTCATTTCATTCACCCTACACTCTGTTACAACGCCATCTAACCTCCATGTAACTGATACAGTCAACTATTTAGATAGCATTGATTTGATTAAATTTAAATCCTAGACACCCGCAACTCATCCCATCAATCAATACATTTAACATACGTTCACATTTTCTTGCAACCTAAATCACCAGGCGTTACGATCACTAAATATTACGTATTTTGTGAATATTAGTTTTACTGTAGTTTGAGCGTTCTCTAGTCTGCCGTCTGTTCGTGTCCGCAATTACAAAAACGGCAAGTCTGTTTTCCCCAATCCATTACGTGCAGAACGTCTTATTTTCATCTGTATTTCATCGTCACTGTAAAAGAACAGGTCAAGTACCAAACTTTTTAATGAACCCTGTAGGGTTCATCATTCGAACACTTTTTTTTGTAGAGACTCGAAATATGTATTTTATTAAGCCCAAATCAAGACTGGTTCCTCATAAATTGAAGCCATAGATAATATATGTCAAACCCGATACTTTCAACGTCGCTTCAACATTTTTAACGAAACTTTATATGAGGTTCTTACATAGTGAGTGTTTGGGATAGATTAACTTTCGCATATATAATATCGCAATTAAAGATGATCATTTGACCTCAGTCGGATAGCCCTAATGTGTCAAAACTTTAGATGAATGATATTTATACTGGACGCCCTATCTCGAATTCAAATGGTCTCGAAAAAATCTATGAGTCAAATCTGGAGATCTCTTCGAATATTCAATTGGTCGCCTTCTAATCCATCAGAGTTCAAAATGTGATGAAGGCCTGTCGTGTTAATAACAAAACTAATGCTGTTTAGGACAACACTACCTTCCCGATGCACTTAGTTTAGTACAATTAGGGTTTATTTTTTCATTTAAATTCTATACACTAATTTTATGAGGAGATTTTGTATTTTCTATCAAAGTCTACATTACTTATTTCCTGGAGAATTTGTAAGTTTTTGTTGCTTTAGAATCGGTCACCCCGATCGATTTTTATTATTTACCGGCTTTCTGATGTTGCTGAAAACTGTTCAAGTACATCTAGGCATATTTGCAGTCTCGCTTAACAACGCTCGTGCATTTCTCCTTTATTTCTGAGAAAACTCACCCCATTAAATGTTGATATTAACTTGTTACACGATAAATCCACACTAGCGTCACGTAGTCTTATTAGAAAGTGCGGTTTGACGCCTCGATTCAACGAAGGAGGTCGCAGTTCTTAGTAAGTTGTAAATTAACTGAAATACTGCTTCAACCTTGGCACTTATTCGGAAATAAAGCTCAAAACCGGTAGTAAGACGCGCCACTGTGATCTGAATATTTATTATTTATATTTCTATTTTGAAAAAAGATCCTGTGTTAGATGCTAGGTTGTGCAGGATCGCAGAATACAAAATACTTCAATAGTAAACCTAAAATTTTGAAAGTCAGTATAAATACTTAAAATTTGCTTAAAATCCATGAAGATCGATAATATTTGTATAAATAAGCTTAACAATCTTAGATAACGCCAAAATATTAAATAAACAACAGTTATATAAATTTAGACAACACAAAATCTAAATACAGTAGTAAGGCTGCTTGAAATATTACACATATAAAAGTATTTCTTAAAAGTCAGAGTTAATAACGAACCATACATTAATTAACTTGAAAAATGTCACTGTTTTCAATTCTATAACTTTATTTGTACATTTCCTAAATATTTAAAAGTACACTGATGCAACCTATCAACTTTAAGGTCGCTAGCAGTGTAAATAAAAAAACATTTAACCGAATTTTGAAAAGGAGCGTGACTTATTAAAATTAAAATTATCTCAAACTGTCCAAACAATGCAAACAATTAAGCCAAATGTGCATTAAACTTCAGGGATCCAAATTGCAACCCCACTGCATTCATTTTTATAAAGCTGACTAAAAAAACTAATAACTTATAATTTTGAAACGCATAAAATTACTGGAGGTCAACAACATTAACAACAATACTTAATGCAGATATTGAAAAGTGTAAATTATGTTGTAATTTACATTTTTCAGAAAGTATTACTTCCTAAAGGTAGATATGCTACCTAGCTACGTAAATCGATATACTAAAAGTAGACACAAGTAATTAATTGTGATTATAATACCTAACAAAATTTTACAAAACACTTTGATGTAATTCTAAATTACTAATCTTATGTTTCCCATCGGTATCTTTAAACGTACCTCTAAAGGTTCAAAAATTGTGTAAAGTGAAACCGAGCTGGTAGCGCAGTGACGACACGACCTGCTTAGCACTCGGGAGGTAATAGGTTTGATTCCCGTTACCGTCTACCTTGTATGAGGTTTTTTAGGGTTTTCGTCATACACATGTAGCGGCATGGTCACTGCGTATATGCACAACATGTGCGGCTGCTTAGGCGAATGCCGGGGTATTATTTTCCCCCTCAGAACCCTAACTCGGTTTCTTTCGATCTTATCCTGACCGCACCCACCCTTAATCTCACCATGCATGTATACGTAATGTATGTATGTATGCTGGGAATCCATGATTGTGGCTGAAGGAGCTCGAAAGCTCGAGCAGCCCGCCCTCCCCTTTGAGGAGGGAATGAAATACGTGACCTTTTCCTTTTTTTCTTGTAAAGTAAAAGTTGTTTGTCCAACTTTCACTATTAAGAGGTCAGTTCACAATATGAAGTTAATTTATTTTCGCACTTTTTACGTACTTAAACACTTTGGTGTAATTCTTAATTACTAATCTTATGCTTCCTATCGGTACCTTTAAACGTACTCCTAAAGTCTTAACTTCTGTATGAAACTCGAACACAATAGTTGGGGTCACTATGATACAACTACAATTGAGCCAACACAAGACCGCGTGGATTTTCAGTAACGTGCTATTAAAGCAAATTGATAACTGTTTGTGTCGTTGTACAATATTTTCTTTTATACGTAAAAGCGACATAATCTGAAAATAGATGAAATTTCGTTCCAAAAATGTAAAACTACTAATCATAATATTTATAAGAAATAACTTCAAATTCAATGTGTGACCTCTCGGCTCTTGTACGACAAGACTGAAAGATGTCGCTGTTTCCTAACAACATAAAATTTATCATTAGGGTCTACAAAAGGAAATCTTTCCAAATCCTACTTAAACTTTTTATGCTGTTTTCACCCACGGTCTATAAAATTTTGCATGCAAAGTTAAAATTTCAACTTATGGACCAATTCCATAATACTACTCAACACCATTACTGAAAGAATCTTATTACCAAATTAAACTAAGTGAATAAGTTATTCACTCTAAATATGTGCTACCGTTTATGTTATTAATTTTTGTGTTAACTAAGTCACGGGAATAACATAATTTACGAAAAAAAATTTATGTGCTCAAATCCGTTAAAAAGTTACTCTTTTTATACAATATTGCTGCCGAATACGTCACAATAAAAAATTCTCTAAGATCATGTGCGTATTGATGGCACACGTTTCTACCAAGGTACCGATCGCTGAAATCTCTTACTATTATTCTGAATAAACCATTTACATAAATTCTATCACTTCGAATCCTGAAATTCTTTAGCAAATTCAACATTAATTTCTCTAAACTTAAAAAAAATTCGTACAAATCAAAAACTAATGAATGCATCTTATTATATTAATTACTATACAAACTATACTACGTTGGACATTTAATAATTCATTTGGTCACAAATCCTATTTTTCAGTAGCAAATAAGAAGCATTAAGACAATATAAAATCATTTTAAAATCAGTTTTTCTTTGTCATTTTTTCCTTGATACTGAAAAAACCGGGTTCATTTTTTGATATCGCTGCTAAGATTCTCACAAGTATTCTGGTTAAGACGGATAATTTTCAAAAATCGATTAGCGCTTATATTAATACTGCTAGTGAGGTTATATATCTTTGTCGTTCTGACGCATGGCATTTGGGTTAGAAGGTAAGTGCGTATTCAATGTTTTATGACCGCTGGCAAGTACAAGAAGACCTCTTTTTTAAATTGAGGTGCCCGCGCCAAAAAGATAAAACAATAGGGTAAGGCATGTTTGGAGCGGCTTGGAAAACATCGACTTAAAAGCGAAAGGTAGTGTCACTAAATATGTTACTTATTTTTACGTGCGTACAGAATTACCGATTATATTATAAGCGTTAATTTATATAAACGCATATGTAATAATGATAAGTAGAGAAAGATGCCAATGTGATTTCATTATGTATATGAGACTTGGTGGTTAAAATTTTAATTGGCCTCTTCTTTCCTTTTACGCGTCTTTAATCTACCGTAATTGGTTATATACGAAGACATGGACCACGGATCACTATAGAAATTAATTAGGGTAATTACCAAATTAGTTTCATATTGTGAACTTATATTTAGAAATAATAACAGTGATTCTCCCCTTGTATGTAATAATTCGGCGAGTTTTTAATCATGCCAAAATATTTAACGTAACTTCAATTGTAAATGTGATAACAGAGAAAGGATTTAATATGATTTCACTAATGTAATTAGAATATAGTTAGTAGGAATACCTAATTCCTAATAAATGCTAGAGGAATCAAATTCTGATTTAGTGACGGAAATACAATTGTAAATATGATTAATGGCGAAAGGATTTAATATGATTTCACTATTGTAATTAGAATATAATTAGTAGAAATAAATATAAATGCCAGGACTTAAATTCTGATTTAGTGACTGAAATACTAATAAAAATATTAGAAAATCTAATTATTTTACTTTTTCTATAGGTATATTTTTTCGGTTTATTTTACATAAGTAATAATCTAATTAAAACATTTACGAATTGGATAAATAACATTACATAAAATTAACATAATTATGATATATATAGTAAATGCAAAACGAAACAATCATAGATAGATAATTAATTATTCATCGTCTTCAACATCACTGTCATTCGAATTACCATCATTCACCGAAATCATTAATAGTTCTACCTCGTTTCTGCCACGTTTTACATATCCGCTAATCGTAACAGTACTTGCAAATACCCCTATTATTTGGATTGAATTGACTGTGATATGGCAGTAATCTAAGTATGGTGCGACCACGTTTTCTAATTATTTTGTCCACTACTTACTGTTTTTGATATTTGTGTTGCTTAGCAAGGTTTAAAGATCTATGTGAAAATCCATATTGGAAAATGGAATATCTTTGATTGGTAATCACTTTTAAAGTGTTTCTTTTTTCCATAAAAGGATGGCATTTGTCTACTAGCTAAACAACATTGTCCCTAACAGCTAAGGATGGATCCTGTAGCTTTCGCAACATCTGATCTTTCAAACACCTTTAAAAATTTGTCGTTATAATCTTACGGTTTTGAGTGTTCGGCGAATATTGCGAGGATATTCTCTATAAATCTATTAAATAAAATAAATAAAATTCGTTAATTCCGGCGTTCGAGATTATAAACATTTTGCTATTCGAAGAATAATTCGATTTTTTACAATTTTTGGTCTATAGCCTTGCCAAGACCTTTTTTGTGATCATATATAAAATACCCACGTTTTATTTAGAAATACAATTGTTGAGGTGATGACGAGGGCATATTATGCGTATACATTTTTCAAAACTGCACCGTTGCGAATGGAACATCCGAGATGCTACTCAGCATACTCCGAATATATCTTATTTTTTGTTGTAGAGCTTCAGATGTGTCGTTTGTTTAAACACCTTTCGAGGTTTCTTGCTCTCAATTATCTTCTTTAATGTAGGCACTCCGATTGTCAAAGTTTCAACTGCTCTCGGTTGTGCGGGTTCAACATTGTTCAGCGATGTGAAATTATCTTTCTCTCGGCGAAAATACGCCTACGCGTTGAATATCAGCTCTTGGCAACTTTCATTTAAACATTTTGAAACAATTTGAAAGCGCAAAGGTGTATCCATCATGATGAACAAGTTAGAATACTTTAATAATCTTCTTATTTAATGTGCATGCTCCATGTGAAACTAAAGTTTAAAAAAATGGTACCTCCTTGGCTGTCATAAAACACCAAATATTTGATTATCACAAATATTTGAAAATCACATCACATCACTGGAATTATTACAAACCGCTACGTAATTTCTGAAATACTGCTGTACGAAATTATAAACGGGCCTATTTTAATTTTCACGCTCAACAAACAATTGACAGGCAGGGCATTTTTAATGTAGGCATAATAAAGAAACAACAAACTAGAATACCTGTCTTGCGATGAAGTATCGAATATTATTTTAGGTATACGAAGTAACGCTATGGGTGTAGATCAGTTTAATATAAAACTAATAAAATTGTGTTGTCTTTTGATAGTACCCTGCATAACGCATTTAATTAACACCGCTATACTAGAGCGCGAGTTTCCATACTTATGGAAAATTTCTGTTGTTAAACCATTGCCTAAAAAACCAGAATCGTACGCCAATCTTAGACAAATAAGCATACTACCTGTATTGTCTAAAGTACTAGAGAAATGCTTAGAAATACAAATACGAAGGTTTGTTAATGAACGTGGTATATTACCTGATTTGCAATCAGGGTTTAAACCAAATCATAGTTGTTCCACAGCTTTGCTTAATATCACAGACGATATTCTTCGTGCATTGGACAATGGTAATATTGCAGTGTTGGTTTTATAAGACTACAGCAAGGCGTTTGATACAATAGATCATGATGTACTTTTATCAGTTCTACTGTACATAGTATTCAGCGAAAATGCACTACTGCTAATCAAAAGTTTTTTAAGTCACAGACATCAAATGGTCGAAGTAGCACATAATAAGGTCTCAAGCTTACTACCAGTAAAGAACGGTGTTCCTCAAGGGTCAATTTTGGGACCACTGTTGTATACATTATATACAAGTGAGTTATGCTGCGTCTTAAAGACATGTAAATATCACTATATGCTGACGATACACAGTTGTATTATTCATTCCCACCTGAAGAAATAGACTCTGCTTTTCAAAAATTAACCATGGTTTAAACTTGCTATCTAGTTCCTCAAAGATCATAATTTGACTGTAAATCAACTGCAATAATTTTTGGGCGTGCCGAGCTCTGCCATTTGAAATTGCGTGTTAACGATGTTATTATACCTTTTAGCTCCGTTGTAAAGAACTTCTGTTTATACATTGACAACAAATTGTGATTTCGCGAGCAGATAAACAGTTGCCTACGTAAAGCGTATGCCAGTTCAAAAGTCTTACATCAACATAGGTCATATTTATATGTAACATCAAAAAAGCAATTATACAACTCTCTGGTGTTGTCACACTTTAACTTTGCTGATACAATTTACGGACCGTGTTTAGATGCTGTTACAGTTCGTCGCATCCAAACTGTGCAGAATGATTGTATAAGGTTCATTTTTGGTCTTAGGCGCAATGAACATATTTCAGTTAAATTAAAACAGCTAGAGTGGCTTAATATGTCTCAAAGAAGAAATCTGCATACGTCGTGTATTTACCATTCTATAATTACATCAGGTTGTCCTAAATACTTATATAAAGAATTCGTTATCGTACCGATGTACGTAATGTAAATATTCGAGAAAAGGGATTATTATCTATGCCACCATTTAAATTTAAATCTCGAGAGATGTATTTGCATTCTACAAATAAGTTTAAACTTTGTGTAGGAATGAACTTGTTACAAGAAATATGTGCATCTTAGTAACATATTTGGTAAATTGGTAGGTTTAACTTAAGATTTTAACTTCAGATTTTAATTAGGATCATTTTGTTTATCATTTTGCCAGTTACTTTTCAATATTTCTGTATGTGAGGTTAAGTGCAAGAGCGGGGTAGAACAAACAATGTGTTCTCAAACCGAACTTCGCCTTTGGGTCATGTGCTCTACATTATACTTGCACAATAGAATAATAATTTTTGTTAGGAATATGTTTTGTTTTCTATTACCCATTACGTAAATGATATTTAAACCCCATAAAGCAATATTATTATTATTATTCCTGTAGAATTTATGTATTAATCACATTTACATTTGCAGGAAACATATTTTCGCAAATTAAGAAATTATCCACTCATGACAAACAAAGGGAGAATCACTATTATTCTCTCCAAAGTATAAGTTCACAATAAGAAACTAATTTCTTAATTAGTCTAATTACTTTTTTCAGCGGTTCATGGAAATTTGATATACAGCGTGTCCCAGGATTGATGTTACAAGAGGTGTGATGGACTAAAATTTTTTTAATTTTATTTTAAGACTATGAGATTAAGCCCTGCTTGTTTTAAGAATTTTAAGAATTTTTCAGTTTTTGAAAAACAAGTCGGCCTTGACAGTGAATCGAAAACTATTTTCTTTTAAGCTAAAGTACCCTTTTTGTTCATCATGCGCCAAAATTTTACTAAGAATAGTTGTTCACAATCAGTAATTACGGCCTTATACAAAATTGCAGGAAAATCTACCTACTTTGATTAAACCGCCATTTTTTAGATTAAACAAAATAAATTGTATTTTTTTTAAATTCTAGTTGAAGAACATTTAACGAAACAAATAGTACTTACAACAAATTTAACTTACGAAAAGTAATAATAGCACTGATCTATAATAAGTTATTTATTCAACATAACCGCCACTACTTTCTGCACACCTTTCTATGCGATGTCTGAATTCTTTGAAACTGTTCCGAATTTCCGATTTCCGATGTGTATTTGGTGTACTCCGTACCTTATCTTTTCTTTTAGTATTTCTCTATTGATGGGTATTGGTTGAGAGTAAACCAGTTGTTTGAGACGACCCCATAAAAAAAATCTAATATCGTCAGGTCGGGGCGACCTTGGAGGCCACGCAATCGGACCATTTCTAGCTATCCACTTTTCTCAAAACACCAAATTTATCCATTCAGCCACGCGTGCTATCGAATGTGCAGGGCATCCGTCTTGCTGGAAATAAATTGCTTGTCTTTCTATCAGCTGCAAGTCATGTAAGTACTCTTCCCTGAATCTGTAAAGTAGCTGTTATAGCGTCTCCCAGGTACCCTATCTTGAAAAGCGTAATTTGAACTTATTTGCAATAATGCAATTTCAAGAACAAAACAATCGCTAAGTGATTTATCTTGACTTGACTGACAATAATGTTACTATTACTCAAATTAATTGCCTGTCTTACTTTGACTTTCCTGGTAATAATTAAAACAGAATTTATTTACAAGTCTGATATTTAATTACTCGCAAACCTCAAATCTGATCCAACGAAGTGGCCGTCTAGTGGTAGGTACGTTGTGCTATCTAATTCAGATAGGGTGTATGAGGTACATGTTGCATCGTGAGGGGCAGGTAGAAAAAAATGAAACTACTCAAATTAAAATCAGCGAACTTTGCGCAGCGGTGGTTCAGCCCGTTAATCTACAAACACACGCACAATTGGGTCATAAATAATCACAATAAAAATCATAATGAAAATCGTAACACCAAACATGTGGCACTTTTAAAACCAATCATGCCGGTCTTTAAGTAAATTAGCACATAAAACAATAAAGCAAATTACGGTACATATAAAATACAAGTTTGAGTGCGTTAGAAAAAATACCGTGCTCCTCTCTCTGGTTACACATTCACCTATACATACAATAAAAACAATAGAAATAAAAATTCGAGGTGTTTAATGGTTATCTGATCTCGGGGAGTGTACCTATTTGGTAATTGCCTTTTACAATTAGTAACCAAAGCGGTATCAGGTACCCGTTCATCAGCCCACCTCTACACAAATATAAATATAACCAACGACCAACAATGCTAATGCGTACAAATACCAGAGTGAGAGGGCCCTATATTGTCTTTTTATTTTAGAAGATTTCAGCTTAATAAGTCCGCGTAGGAATGAGATACCTTCGTAACGCAGTGTTCGATGTTTAATAGGTTATATAGCCTTGTAGAATCATTTGCAACCAGCCTTAATTTATATAAAAAATACCTACTTACACTAGAATAAATATTCCTTTAATGGATCACAGACAAATCATTATCATACGCGGTTTAACCCCGAAAGAAAAGACAACTTAGCATTGGCGAATTCAAAAGAAAAAGTACACGCAAGAATTATTTTAAAGACAAACTGTTTACAATGAAGGTATTTAATTAACACCAAATCGATCTGGCTCTATAGACACGTTAACAGTAGCTGTCTTCTCCCCCGATTCAAACCTAACTATGATTACTCCCGAAATCAACCTCCGTCCTTCAAAAATAATAAAAAAACAAGGAACATTAATTTACGTTGGAACAGTTTCATATTAATTATTGCACAGCATTTTAATTTTAAAAATATGCATTCGTCTGTAACAACCCTACATGTCTCTAGAAGTTTCAAGTAACAAACAAAGATATCTTTTGATCTTACTTATTAAGCTAGTGGAATTTTTCCCTTCAGAATCGGCGCATAAGAAATTACAATGATTCGTTACGCCCCTTCAGTAAAGCATTTTCAAGCGTATACCTGCCACTCACCCCCCCTAACATGTGTTACAAACAATCCTACATTCCTTACATAAAATATCTAAATAAAATATTTTGAAAACATTAGCAAATTACGACGTATTATCAAGATATTAAAAATCCACTAATTATTTTTTCTATCGTGGTAACAATGGCAATTTGACAAACTTTTATTACAATAATAACATTTTCGCAGTCCGCTACCTACACTGTAGATACTCATTCTGATTTAACCGTCCTTCTATGAAGAAAGGCCCAAGAATTCCAAAACGATATGAAACGGCACACCACACATTCACTTGTTGGTAGTACTATCTTCTACAATTGATCCGAATGTTTGGATTTTCTGTAGACCAGTATCGACAATTTTGAGACGAAATAACGCCATTTGTAGTAAAAGTTGCTTCGTCTGAAAATACTATGTTTTTATAAAAATTCCGTTTTACAGTACATTTCTCCCCGATGGTAAGACAAAATAATAATCTACGGCCTGCATCACCTTCTTCGATAGTGTGTACAAATTTTGGTTTGAATGGCTTTACCTTGTTGGATTTATAAATTCTTTGCAATTCCGATTTATTAACATTAAGATTACGTGAACGTTCCCTCAATGATAATCTGGGATGTTCTTCCACGGAATCAATAGCAACAATAGTTGCGCCATCGTTTTCATCATATCTCTTTATATCTTTCTTAACGTTAAGAACGCTGCTATAGTCTGTAAAAATAAAGATTTTCTATTTCGGCTTAGCGCTTTATTACTCTGAGACAATGGAAATGTAATCCTATTCCAGAAGTTACTAAACGTTTTCAACGAACTCAGTTCGGTACTAAATTCAATATTCCGGTATCTCAAATACTTTTCCAGATATTAAGTTTCGAAATTATCAAATTTTATCTTTTTGATAAGGCCAGATTTTTTTTATACTTTCGTTACGGTGGTATTCGAAGTTCGTTTTTTAAAAAGATTTTGAGGCAATGTATTATTTTGGGGTCTAAATACGCAAATAGCCACCTATTATAATAGATTAAATAATGAGGAATTGATTACCACTTTCATCACTTTCTACTAATTATCCCATTAGGTATAAGTGCATTCCTATATAATGTTTGAATGTACGTTATGTTCTGCATGTACAATTAATATCACAATTAGTAAACAATAAAAACTGGTTTATGCATATCAATTCCTTTTTAATTACCAAATAATGATTTCGTTGTTGGACATTTCAAAATAAATGAATTATATTAAGTAATAAACCTCTGCATCCACAAAAAAAAAAACTTTGCAACATAGTTAAAATTAAAAATCATTCAAAACGTTTTATAACTTCTGGAATAGAATTAAAATTCCATTGTTTACCTCTCGCCAGCGGTCTTAACTCATTGAGCAGGTAATTTACGCTTTCACTTAAGTCGCGTACGTTTCTATTGAAACCCAAACGTTAGAAAGAAACGGTTGTATATTCCCAATGTCTCAGAGTAATAACGCGCTAAGCCGAAATAGAAAATCTTTATTTTTACAGATTATAGTTGCAAAAAATTTCTCAACTATTCGCATGCAAGTCATACATGTAAGATTGGTGTTGGGAAATCTCTCGTTTGTCGCACCACTTCTCGTATTACAATTTCTCCGAGCCCATAACACTGAACAACGTAAATTCTTTGCAGTAACATTAACATAATTGAAATTTGAACAAAAGGATACTTCAAATTATAATCTGACAGTACTTAAGATTAGTCAATTGTTTTTTCATGGCCTTTTTAAAAAAATACAATCTATTTTGTTTAATCTAAAAAATAGCGGTTTAATCAAAGTAGGTACTTGCTCACGTGAGGGGCACATTCAGGCCTTGGGATTGGTTTGGAGTTGGGATTGGGGCAGGATGTTGGCTTCTTTTCGGGGGCCTTTTGCAACCCTTGGTCGGAGTTTAATCCTTAATTAAGATCCTTTTTGTTGTATTAAGAGCATTTTCGACAGTTCAACCTGGAGGTTAGGTAATTGTGCGTATACCTTTAATTCCTATCTACAGATTGTAACCTTACGAAATTTTGTTCATACATTGGGGTTGTATTCTAATAAGGGGCCCTAATGCTAACTTGTAAGACAGGTGTAGGCCTTCCCCCCATTGCTGTGCCTCCTTGGTGTATGTGAGCCCTAACCTAATCTTATAAGACAAGTGTAGGCCCTCCCCCATGTCGTACCCCCTGGTTGGAAATGGTATGGGGATTCTAACCTTATAAGACAAGTGCAGGCCCTCCCCCATGTCGTACCCCCTGGTTGGAAATGGTCTGGGGATTCTAACCTTATAAGACAAGTGTAGGACTTCGCCCCCTGTCGTGCTCCTTGTTGGAAATTGTATTGTCTGTTGGGACTTCGCCCCGTGACCCTTTGAAGTAAAATTTGAATTTATATTCTAATAAGGAGCTCCTATTGCTATCTTGTAAGACAGGTGTATGAACTTGTGTTAGGGTTTGATCTTTTGTGGGGAATTTGAATGGCGATAAAATTTAATTATAGAACACTTATTTTTTATTGTAAATAGCATCATTAAAAAATCCTCAGTGAGTTATAAAAAAAATTATTGGCATTCAGATTATTCTCTAATGAAACATTTTTTGAAAGAAAACTTAACGTTTAAAAAATATATTTAAAACAATACATCATTTATTTATTTAATTTAACTACGTTGTTATCAGTCCTCTTCTTTTTTCGACTGTAATTCGTCACTATCATCATGGTCTTGAGATTCGTCCTTTCCCTCTAACTCATCGGTCTTTTTTTAACGCTAAGTTTTCTTTTAATTTTTTGTTAATAATCTTGTTTTCGGAATGGACTTTCGGGTTTGTTTATAATTTGTATATTTAAGAAGTCAGTTTCTATCAATCTTATTGAATTTAATATAAAAAACAAAAGCGTTGGAAATTAAGCGTGACTTTCGTCTCTCCCATCCCCCGCGTTTCTCTTGTCCCTTTCGCCTCATACGTCTGTCGTGTCCGCTTGGCTGGAAGTTTGAGCTTGTTTGTGGCGCCATCTAGTGGTGTATGAGCTAACGAACGTTTTTCTGTAATAGAGTTTGATCATGGCTCCACGTAACTGTATATTTCAAAACTAGATACAGTTCCTAGGAACTTGCGCTCGGGTCTTCGCCCCTCGTCGCGGACCCCTGACATAAAATTCTCAAAAGGTCTGTGTAAATAAAACATATAAGCAAGCAAGACCGCTTATTCAACGCATGTTTAAATTGCATGTTAACAAATAACATCTTTATGTATACCACCAGCTCTTAATTACACATTTATTTTTAAAGTAATGAGTTAAATTATATTTGTTATTGTACTGTATACTGTACATAGGTGGTTGAGCATTATCAATAACGACTAGGACGTTCGGTCTTGTTTTATAAACATCTAAGGTTTTTTAAAAAGACACAACCTTTTTTTTGATAGAGGTTGTTTCCAGATACATCTTGAATTTATTTATTTCGGTATTTAAATGGATATAATTAAAACATTCTTATGTATCTGGCTTGATTGATTGTTTCCTCAAAACGAAATTATGTTTTACCAAAATTGAAAATGTAATAGTAAATTTTAGGCATCCATTTTTATATCAAAATGATCATTAATAGAAATGTGATAATTTTAATAACAATCATGGTAATAAAAATTTTAAAACTCTAATAAAAATAATATGGGAAATACACGTTCAATTTTAACTGTATGTTGCACACGTAATTATTACTTTCCAGCCCTTTTAATGAGGTTTTTATAACTGTTAATGAATGCGTTTCAATAAACAATTTGTGTGTCCGTATGTACAATATGAATATTTTTCAAATCGCTTTAAAAATTTACTTTTACTGGCAGAGAACCAGTTATATATCAACTATGCATAAGTAAAAACGTAGAAAGTGATTTAGTTTGATTAGACGAGTAACACAAAGCAGTGACTATCACTCGTAAACCAATTCTCCAAAACGTTCTTTCAGTACAGAGCTGGTAAGTGTGCTTTTAACCTTTTATTTATTTTATTTACTTGTACAGATTTTTAATTACAGCTATAAAACGCATCTAATCTATACGTAACAACAAGTTTCTTTAAAAATTTTAAGGTGTACAATATACAACAATTTAACGAACGGATGGATATTAAACATATTTCAATACATTAGGACCAACAGGTAAAACTATCAGTTTTAATATTCATTTAGAAAACAATATTGTAATAACTATGTTATGTAATTAATTAACTTAATAAAAAATGTTTGTTTCATTAGAGAATAATCTGAATGCCAGTAATTTTTTTTTATAACTCACTGAGGATTTTTAATTATGATATTTACAATAAAAAATAAGTGTTCTGTAATTAAATTTTACTGCCATTCAAATTCCCCACACAAAATCAAACCCTAACACAAGTTCATACTCCTGTCTTACAAGTTAACATTAGGGCCCCTTATTAGAATACAACCCCAATGTGTGAACAAAATTTCGTAAGGTTACAATCTGTAGATAGGAATTAAAGGTATACGCACAAGGAACATTAATTTACGTTGGAACAGTTTCATATTAATTTTATACGACAAGATCTTAATTTTAAATATGGTTCGTTAAACTACATGTCTCTAGAGTTCAAAAGCCAACAAATATATGTTTGACTTCATTAACTATGGCATTTTCCTTCAACGCGCAATAAAAATTACAATGATTTTCTAATTATGATATTTACATAAAATAAGTGTTCTGAATTAAATTACGCCATTCAAATTTACAAATCAAACCTAAACAAGTTCATACTCCTGTTTTCAAGTTAACATTAGGCCTTATTGAATAAACAATGTATGAACAAAATTTTAAGTAATCTGTGAGGAATTAAAGGTATACGCACAATTACCTAACCTCCAGGCTGAACTCAATGTTATAAACAAAGGATCTTAATTATTAAACTCCGACCAAGGGTTAAAAGGCCCGAAAAAACATCTGCCCAACAACTCAAAGCAATCCCAGGCAAAGTCCTAGTGAGCATACCTATTTAAACCGCTATTTTTAGATTAAACAAAATAGATTGTATTTTTAAAAGGCCATGAAAACAATTGACTAATCTTAGATTCAGTTATAATTTAGTATCCTTTGTTCAAATTTCAATTATTACATTATTATTCTGCAAAGAATTTACGTTGTTCAGTGTTATGGACTCGGAGAAATTGCAATACGAGAAGTGGTGCGACAAACGAGAGATTTCCCAACACCAATCTTACACGTATGACTTGAATGCGAATAGTTAAGAATTTTTTTGCTACTAGCAGCGTTCTTAACGTTAAGAAAGAAATAAAGAGATATGATGAAAACGATGCCGCAACTATTGTTGCTACTGATTCCGTGGAAGAACATCCCAGATTATCATTGAGGGAACGTTCATGTAATCTTAATGTTAGTAAATCGGAATTGCAAAGAATTTATAAATCCAACAAGGTATAGCCATTCAAACCAAAATTTGTACACACTATCGAAGAAGGTAATGCAGGCCGTAGATTATTATTTTGTCTTACCATCGGTGAGAAATGTATTGTAGAACGAAATTTTTATAAAAACATCGTATTTTCCCAAGGCCTAAATGTGCCCCTCACGTGAGCAAGTACAAAAAAGGCATGGCTATCAAAAAAGGCTCTTATACAACCAAAAATAATTAGGGTTGAAAATTCCATCATGGGTTGAAAAAGGCCTCCGAAAAGAACTCAAATAGGGGACATCTAGTAAAGCAATTAGGATGACAGGTTAAGGCCTCCAAGAAACCATAGGGTGGATACGGTCTCACGTGACGTCTATCAAATCCAAGAATGGCGGCCAAGGTGTCTGCATACTACT
The DNA here is from genome assembly GCA_036346205.1 of Vesta saturnalis. Taxonomy (NCBI): domain Eukaryota; kingdom Metazoa; phylum Arthropoda; class Insecta; order Coleoptera; family Lampyridae; genus Vesta; species Vesta saturnalis. The sequence continues at coordinate 1,053,344 of JARFJB010000772.1, read as the reverse complement.
GGTACTTTACCTTAAAGAAAATAGTTCTCGCTTAACTGTCAAGGCCGACTTGTTTTTCAAAAAGTGAAAATATTCTTAAAATTATTTTCAAACCAATCAGGGCTTAATCCCACAGTCTTAAAATAAATTCAAACATTTTGTAGTCCATCCCACCTCTTCTAACATCAATCCTGGGACACGCTGTATATGTACTCGCATATAATAAATGATTGAAATTGCATTAGACTCGTTTTATATTAATCACTTTTTTACACTTGAGTGTATCGATACATGATAGATGTGTATTGGTCAATATTGTTTTTGTTCCGAGTTATTTCGACTGACAAGTTTAGAAATTGACACACGTTGTAAATTGGGTTTTCAAATTTACTAATATTCAACGTATGCAATCAAATATACGAGAAAATGCAGGCGCATCAGAGATGCGCGAAATCAAATGAAACACATTAGACTCATTAGAAAAAAGATAATGTACCTACTGATCTAGGTAAAAGTCACTCCGATGTAAAGAAATTGCTAACTGTAACGGACGTATTAGTGTAAGGATTATTTATATACAACAAACGAGTTTTAGTTTTCACTTCAGAGCCCAATAATTCAGAAATTACTGCTCTTTTGACAAAACCTTAAATGAATTCTACGTCATATGTTCACCCCAAGTATTGCGTTTTGGCAAACATGATTTTTGTGGAAAAATTACTAATGAAAAGTAAAATTAAAAACTAAGCTTAACTCGAGACCAACTACCGCAGTGCCCTTTTAATTGTTGCTTGTTCGGAAAATAGTATTAAATTAGAGCTTGTTACATAATTTACAAAACTTGGTATCAGGCTTTAAATTAGATTTTTTTTGCAATATACAGCATAACAAAGCTACAATGAATATAATTAAAAATATACATTGAAGGTAAAACGTATAAATAAACGTCTCGCAACCTCATTCTTAATATTTCCGCCTTTAACTATTGAACAAAATTACGTTACAATCAGATGCATCTTAATCATTTTGCTGTCATTACAAACATTATTAAAAGTCACTCTTAGTCCAGATTTTAATCAACCGTTGCTTTAGGAAAAAAGTTTCAATCTGATAAAACACAAAGTTGGTTCTCCTCACTTTGATTAAAATTGAATAGCATATTCCTCCACTTGCATAACTGTTTTTAAAAAGTAGCTTCTCTTATTGTCATTTATTTCTGGCATAGATTTCAATAACGATTTTCTCATTTTTCGACAGCTAATGGGGGAAATTGCGAGGCTTAATTCTCAGCCCTTGATAATCTTCCGATGTCCGCTTAAAGCTATGTCATATCATTCCGAATGCACTTCTAATTTAGTCTTTAATTAAATACTCGGCAACAATATAATTAATTTCTAAGAATTTAATACCTCGTTTAGGTTGTTACTTCAACTCTTCTTAAACACTTTAATTGCACTTAAACCTATTATTATTTCAAAAGAATGTTTGAGTTAATTTGCATAAGAAATATTTGGGACATTTCCTTCTATTAAATTGAGTATTAAAATTTTGAAAGCGTTATCGTATTAGATTTAGATATGAAAAGTAGCTTAAGAAAAATACATCTGCAATAAACTCGAAGTAACAATATTTTCTTAAATAACAGCGGTTCCTAGATGACGTTTACGAAACTCTTCACTAGGAAAATCGAACCCTTTTAAAATTTCCTAAAGCAACTTTGGACAACACTAAAAGCTCTCGGTATTCTTGTTTGACTTTTATAAAGGTTTTAATTGAAGTATTTTTACCTAGATAGAGCTTGCGTCTCGGAGTTTAGTATTCTCATATTATTGTCTAAATGTTGTTCAAACATTTGAAAATGCTGAAGAATCGAAACACACTACATGTGAAGAAGTACACTTGAAAAATATTGGTTCTGAATGTTCCGCTTGACGGCGGAAGTGACACGCATAGGTGCTGCCACTCACCCACAAAAAGCACAGATACTTGGGGAGCTAAAAAGCTTTCCGAGAGGCGAGCTTTACTTCCAAATCTGGTAGGAAAAAAGAGCTTTAAGTTAAAGAGACTACTCTGTTTCTTTCAATCAAGGACACCCTCTAATGTGTATTTATTTTTAACTAGAAAAAAAACGTATAGCGATATAAGGTTGTTACAAAACATTAAATCGACTAAATTAAAGTTAGATTTATTTTGCGTGCTTAGTTGCCATTTTGATAAGACGCTTTCCAGTTCCAGTGCAGATAGGTAGATTGGATATGGAAGTATCGAGTCGGGTGGATGGGGATGCAGGTGAGGTGACGGCGACAGATAGACAGGGTGAGGGTGGACTAGGTGCGCTTGCGTGGGACGTTATCGAGTGCACCCTAAGGTCCGCAACCCCACTCTGTTTCGGGCATCGGTGGTATCCGTGCGTGCCTTCTAACTACGATATGTGCCCGATAGCACCGCCTCTGCGTCATGATGTTAACACAAAGCTTTGAATTTTATTGTACCTTTATTAATTTACACCGTAAACGTGCGCGATAACGATCTAAAACAGGAAAGAAAGATTTATGTTTTTGACCCTACGTTTGGCATGAACTTAATTGAAAATAGAACTACCCTTATATGTTAGCCGAATACAAGTTATAAAAATAAATTCAACGCATTTAATAAAATTGTCTTTTTTTTAAATATTCTGTAGGTGAAAGCGTAGTGTGATTTATGTTTAAATTTTAAAAACGTTACAGTGATAATGTGAAACCGTGTGTGCAAAAAGTGGCATTGGCTACGGAAAATGGATAGTTACAGTCCCAGACCTCCACCCCTTCCTCGAAGGGTGCGGAATATATATGCAGAACCTTTTGCACAAGAATCAAGGTAATTGATTGTGTTACTAAATTATTTACTCCATTTTTATTTAAAAAAAAAACATCCCTATCTCAGCGAATTTTCCACAATTCTGAACACAAATTTTTAAATAATACATTTTTTAATTATAAATTTCACAAAAATTCGATAATATATAACTGCAGGCAAAAATTGTATGCCTGAATTTTATACAAAAATTAAGTTTTTGTGAAATCACCTTGTTTTAACCGTAATTTGACTTTAACAAAACGACTAAAATTAGTAAAATTAGCTGACTAGGTTGAAACTCAAAAGTTTCGTAATTATTCATAACCATATTTAAAAACTTTTAAAAAATTGCCACTAGAACATCGAAATTACATGTAAAAACATTTTCTTCATTTTGCTTTAATTAGACACTTGAAATTAAGCTGGCTTTCCTTTATACCCCCATTATTATAATTTCCAAGAAAAAACTTTATTCATGTATAAAATAAGTACCAGAGCTACTTATTGGTTAAAGTATGTCTGTGTAATATCAAAGGTTTGAGAATACCTACGGAGTTAATGTTTCAATTTCTATTCATAGCACAGAACCAAGATATTAGCTGCATTTTAGCACAAATGTTTCTGTTTTGCAATTTAAATATTTCGGAAAGAATGCGTGGAAAAACTGTTTAATCCGTTTTTATTATTTGATTTCAATTTCGTGACTGGAAAATTTGTCGTGCACTTATGAATAAAGATATATGTACTTTACCGGCTTTTAAAAATACAAATTCGTAAAACTTGTTATCATCATCCTCACTAACGATTTTCCAACAACTAATTATAAATTGAAATTTTCCTTAATTTGACATAAATTATTATTTCTTTGTAGTTTTCTTTTTTTTTAACATTGGGTTGTTTGGTAATTAAGTAAAATCACAAAATGGGTTATATCCCTATCGAATCAAGTAAAAATTTGTTAAAACCTGTAAGTATTATGAGTTAAACAACTTCGAGTCTTCGCTGTAAAATTACTTACTTGCATAAATTATAACTATTTCATTTTTTTTATGAATAAAATATGTAGATTTAGACATTATGGTCGAGTGTGAAACAAATCGCAACCCAAACAAAACAAACTGGAGCACTAATAAACAAGTTTCAATAAATGAGCTATCATCCAGCGACCGCTATAATCTGGCCAGAAACGAAGCGAAGGAATAAATCAACATGTTTGGCAGATTCCAGTGGCGTTGGGTTGTTTTATGATAAAAAATATAAAACTGAAGTAATATTGATAAGATATATCATAATGAAATTAATTAATACTAATTAAAAGTTGGGAAGGAACGAGGATATTATTCATTTGTAATATAACTTTTCTTTCTTTTTATACGTAAGTTTTCAATAAAACATTGCAATCGTCATTTGTTTGTCTGCAAAACCCATGTACACGTCTATGATCTTTACTTTAGAACTCAACAACAGGTACGTCCCCATTGTTAAAAGATTAGCAGCTATTGATAAATATCTTATGTTGTAACGCTATAGTATGGAAGCTGTATATCTTAAAACTAGTTTAAGAAATCTCTTAAGTACTTAATACAAAATCATGTACCGCTTATATGTAAAATAAATGAACTATTTTAATTTATTGCTTCGTTTCGATTCTGGACAGACTCTAGTCGTGTATATTTATTTTTATTTGGATTGTTGTTAACTTGTTGATTTTCAAATTTTGGGCTTTTATTCTCAACGAAAAGTACCCATTAAGTATTTATGCTTAGCTGCCTGAACAAAATTCATAAATTGTAATTTTAAAATGATTAGTAAGTCATGAAATTACAAAACAGTTGCCTGTACCGTAGAGACATATTTTGTGACTATTTTGAAATAACATTTAACACTGCCTTAAGTTTCAACAATAAGAGGTTTGTGTAGTTCGATGTGAAACGAGATTGATTACCACACAGTTTACCATTCTTTTAATATATTATAGGGAACGGTAGAGATTGTACATGTTGAGTTGAGCTTTGTGCACTAATAGTATACAGTATAATTATAACGCCTTTATTTTTAATTTTAGGTTGCTTTAGAATGTAAATTTATATTCAAATATTTTGTATAGTACAGTTTACTGTAAGAAGTCGAGAGAACTATTGACCATCAACTAACCGAAGAATTTAGCTACAGTCGCCCCTTTAGGGCTCATGACCCTAAACTTTATTCTCCTGAATAAACATTATCTAGTTTACTTAGTGTGTATATACATACTGTATGTATGTAAAGTCACAATTTTAAATTAAATGTTATTATATGAATTTTATTAGGAATAAATTAGTTAATAAACCATAAAAATGATAAATATAATTGTGATATTACTGTAAGTCAATATGAGCAACATTTTAAAAATACTTTTTAAATATACTGGGTGCTCCAAAAAAAGTGGCATATCAAAGTTGTTTTTTTTAAATGACACACTCCGTATACTATTGTATTTTCGAATTTTACATAAAAAAATGAGTAGCACTTTCATAAGGGTTCCCTATAACTACATACATAGTGTTTCAAGTTATATAAATTTTTCTGAAAATGGAGGGTTCTAGGAAAGATTGAATATCTCCTAATAAAATTAACTCCAACAAATTTACTCTTAGGTTTAAATAAAATACTGTTCTGTTAGTCTATTTATTGAATGAATAGTAAACACCTCTTTACAGGGTGTTCATTTTTTTCAGTTAAATTAGTAGAATATTCACACTGAAATATTCGGCTTATTTTAAATGGAACACCCTGCATTTTATACGGTTATTGTTTAGCTTACTTAATTACCTTTCAACTTCTATAAGGGTTTCCTATATCTAAACCTTGTAGTTTTCAACTTATTTAATAATTTTTAGAATTCGATATGATGTCCATCTTCTTGAATACATAGTGATATTCTTTTTTCCAACGAACATCTTACGTTTTGCAACATATCAGGGGTGGCCGTCTCAAAAGCATTTCTGATTCTTCTTTTCATATCATCTGCAGTGGTGTGCTGTAAACTAAATTTTTGATATAGCTCCAAAAGAAGAAATTCATGGATGCTACTTCAGGAGATCTGGGTGGCCAGGCAATTGGTCCACCTCTCCCAATCCACTTATCAGGAAACTTCCTATTTAAATATTCTCTAACAGCACGTGAGAAATGTGCAGGTGCTCCACCGAATTGCAACCACATATTTTGTCTAATATTTAAAGGAATACCTTCTAAAAGTTCTCTCTTTAAAAATCTAAGGAATTTTTGACCATTTAAACTGCCCTCGAAAAAATATGGGCCAATAACATGATTGCCAGCAATTCCACCATACACATTAACACTCCATCGATTTTGATGATCAACAGTATTAAATAAATGTTTATTTTCGGTGTCGTACTAATGGAAATTGTGCCGATTCAATAATCCATTATTATGGAATGTTGACTCGTTGGTAAATAATACGTTTTCAAAAAAACGTTCATTGTCACTAACTTGATCAAGGCCCATAAGGAATAATCAATACGTCTGTGCCATATAACCTTTGATGTATTTGTGTATGAAAAGGGTGGTATTTATGTTTCTTTAGGATCCTTCACACACTAGGCTGGGTAATTCCTGTTTCTCTTGCAATAACTCTAGTACTAGTATTTTGGTTGTCAACAGCGGAAACTAATACCAAAAACTCATTATCATCATCATTTGTAACAGGCTTCACTTTTAATTGTTTTGGGCAAGCTACACTTCCTGTATCACGAAATGTTTGAAGTAACATTTCAAAAACCTTTTTATCGGGATGCTCAGGGTATTTTTCTGAGTACACTCTTGAAGCAAGTAAACAATTTTCATACTATTCACCAATAGTTAAAATCATATCAATTCTTTCTTATTGTGAATAAACCATTATTAAATTGAAAATATTTCAACAACTTTCAACAGACTCGGAAAAAATAACAATACACAATAACAGAAGTCATGCCCAATGTCAGAATTTTAACATTAACAAATGCGTTACCGGCAATTCCACAGCACACTACAAAACTTACAAGATTAGTTACATTAACTATATTTGTTAATATGTAAATTACAAATATCTGAAATCTATCATGTACACATAAGATTGGTACCGAGCTTTCTACTTATAGGTAAAGAAAAATACTACTACATTAGAGAAAAGACAGTATGTAGGCATTTTGGGACGATATTTCAATCTACAAATGATACAGGAAAATTATTAAATAAGTTAAAAATTTGAAGGTTTAGGTATAGGAAACCCTTATAAAAGTTGAAATGTAATTAAGTAAGCTAAACGATAAGCATATCAAATACAGGGTGTTCCATTTAAAGAAAGCCGAATATTTCAGTATGAATGTTCTACTAATTTAACTGAAAAAAATGAACACCCTGTAAGAGGTGTTGGATAACGCGAAAATGATTTGCAACTTGAACACAGAAGCGTCCTCAAATATTTATTGAAAGAAAGCAGTAGGTTGAAAAATATCCATGAGGGGATGGTGGGAGTGTATAGAGAAAATAGCCCGTCCTATTTCCAAGTGAAATATTGGTGCAAGCAGTTCAAATGGGGCAGGGAATCCATTCATGGTGTCTCAAAGTATGAAAGACCTCTGGAAACACGAATTGACGAAATTATCAAGAAAGTTGAAGATTTGGTGTTGACTGACCGCCGAATAAAAGTTCCGGTTATTGCTAGAGAAATAGGCATATCAGAAACGAGTGTTGGAAAGTTCTGCATTAAGATTTGGAAATGCGCAGTGTCGGCTCGATGAATTCCCAAGCTGCTCAGCCTCGAACAAAAACTGATAATTTGAAAGCTTTATTCCAAGATGAAGACTTCTGCTATAGCACTGTAACTGGGATAAGATGTAGGTAGACCACCGCTACTCTCCCACGAAACAAGAGTTCATGCATTGTGTTCATAAAGGCTCTCCACCACCCAAGAAGTCGAAGACACTATTTTCTGTGGTAAAAGTTATGGCCCCAGATTTCTGGGACACTGAGGAGATTCTATAAAGACACAATTAAGAACTTGAAACCGGTTGACTCGTTTTTTTTTTCAATAGAATAGAATTAAAAGTATAGCAATATTTATGATTCAAAAATTCATCAGGAACTTAGTTTCGTACCGTTAGAGAGAGAGGCAACTTTACGTAATCCAGAAATCACTCTTACTACAGTCTTCGTATTCGAAAACGTCATCCCAGTATGTCAAGTCTCCGCAACATATTATTGTATTGTAATATTGTAGCAGAGGACTGTGTATATTTTCCCATAATATACAGACAGTAGTACATATTTTGACTGTTTTAGATAACATACGCATAAGATATGTGGCTTTAGAGATCTAACATAAACAGTATGTCAGTTCCAAGCGAGTTTGTAATCAATCCTTAGTTTGCTGAAAATGGTATCATGTTTGGCTTTGTAGTTATCGTTATGCGGCCTTAAGAAGACAATTAACTGCTTGGTTTTTTCTATATGTAGGTTAAGCTTATTCAGGCCTATAAGGTCGTCTTCAGTTTCTTTTTGACACCTTACGGTAGTATCATCTGCTAAAATAATCCAGTGTACGTTACTTATGGGTAAGTTATTTATATAAACTAAAAATAATATAGGTCCCAGAACGGACTTTTGGGAAACATCGTGTTCAAAGGGCAACACATCAGATTTAATTGAATTATGAATTGCATATTGAGACTTGCCATTCGAATAAGAATTTACCAGTTTCATATTTATAGTTATTCTATATTGCTAAACGTTTTAAAAATAACTACATTCTCATTTGTAAAATTTTTTTGGTAAATCTCTAATAGAAGCAATAGTGCTGACGTAATAAGCGGTCACGTAATATTTTAACGTTAATCAACCAGGGACATTTTTCCGTTTTGTTTTTTGTTTATAAATTTTATCTTTTGCCCAAAGCCTGCTTTGTATTGCATTTATAATGAAGTTAACAAAACTTATGAAATCCATACTATCGATAATAGTAAATACGTTATTAATCCTGTTTCAGGAACTGACATAAACTAATCCTAGTTTTTAGTTTTTAGCAATTTATATATTGTTACACTCGACTTAAAAGGTATAGCTTGATGATCAGAGAAACCTAAATCCAATGGTTCCAGTTTATAATTACCATGAATATTGGTAAAACAAGTATCCAATTGTTATTCTGGGTGTTGCCAGTTATATAAAGGTAACACATTTTTCAGCGCTAAAGTTTTGATATTTTCTAATATATTAAATCATGTCTTATTATCGTTGTTTTGAATTTGTTAGAGAGTAAAACTAGAATTTTCCACAAGCAGAATAATATCAAAGGTGTGACATTAAAAAAAGGTGCAATTTTAGCGCTGTGATTCCTTAAAACTTTTGTCTGAAGCATCTTGAAATATATATATATATATATATATATATATATATATATATATATATATATATATATATGTATGTGTGTGTGTGTGTGTTGATTTTTTTTTAATTTCCGCGTCCTCCATCTGTTGAACTTGTGTTTCGGGTGCTGGCCCGCGTAGTAGACTATTTACTCGACGTTTCTGCAAGATCCCACTTGCCATCTTCAGGATGCCTTTAAGTTTCGGCTGCTGCTTCCTGTTACTTGTATTGAAGTGACTCCTCTTGGTTGAGCTTCCTTGTTATATAGTGTTCCGAGTCGCTGGTTACGTCCTTGATTGCGTGTTTTTGGTCCCTTTCTCTACTTTCGTTTTTCTTGTTTTCTTTCATTGCACTTTCGCTTGTCGTCGTATTTGAATGTGTGTTTTTATGTGTTTATCGATTAGAATTGGTTTCCATGTTGTCGCTAATTTTGACCCATCATCCCTGGTATTGAGGTTGTCTATGTGGTTCTCTATTTCAATTTCCTCTCAGATGATGCGAGATTTCTAATGTTCTGTGTTGGCTAGCATTATGGTGTTTTGCAAGCCAATTTTATGGTCTGATGTTTGTACATGTTGTGCCAAAGATGAGGTAGTTTGGCCTTTTTTAACAGCATTAATATGTCCTTCTCTTCTTGCACTGATCTTCCTGTTTGTTTGTCGAATGTATACCGAAGCAGATACGCCACAAGAAATAGTTATTCTAGGTTTATTTGTTCCTTGGGAGTTTAGCATCTGCCTTGCTGGTTTAAATATTGTTTTGATTCTGTGTTTCTGTAGTATCTTGCTTATTTTATCGGTTATGTACGGTTCTTCGTTTTCTGGTTGACCTGTGTTGTTTCATTTTCTCGGATTTATTGCTCTTTGTATGTCCCGTCCCATGAATCCATTTTGGCGTAGTCTGCTGACTTGGTTTATCTCTGCTTGTCTGTGGTCCTCGTTAGTTAGCGTTTTAGAGCGGTGTATTAGCGTTTTCAATACAGAATGTGCTTGTGCTGGATGATAGTGTGAGACTGCTTGATGATATGGATCCAAGTGTGTCGGTTTCTGGTATATGGTGTGACCAAATCGATCGCTGTCCCTTTTTATCAATACATCCAGAAATGGTAATTGATTATCTTTTTCTAGCTCCGTCGTGAACTGTATGTTTTTATTCTTCTGATTGAGATGTTCCAGAAATCTATATAAGTTTTCTCTGCCATGGTTCCATATGAGAAAGGTGTCATCGACGTATCGTAGCCACAGTTTTGGTTTGTAGGTGGCCGTTCTGAGTGCTTCTTCTTCAAATTCCTCAATATACAGATTAGCAATCACCGGTGATAGTGGCGAGCTCATTGGTGCTCCTTGTTTTTGTTCGTATTTTTGTCCATTGTAGGTATTTCTCAGGCAGTGCATGCTCAAATTTATGATATGTTCTGCTGGTTTATATTTCCGTGATATGATATTTAGTGCCTCTTATGCTGGTATATTTAGCTGGTATATTTAGCTAGCGATTGCAGTGGTAATCCTATTGATCTCACGTTAGGTTGCAGAGGAGCTACATCTTTAGATACTTTAGGTAATCCATATATTTTTGGACACCGTGATGATTTTTCTCTCGGAATAGCATTTTTTTGTATTTCTTCATCAATAGGTGACTCCGATATTTTCTTCCTTGTTGTTTTCCCCAAGTGAGTCGTAGGGTCTGTCACAATTGGTTGATAAATTGTGTCTTTCAGTAGATTTTCCATTTTCCGGTAGTATTTGATGCTGTCCATCACCACTGTTACATTTACTTTATCGCCTGGAATTATTGTGATGTCCTTGTTCTTTTGCAGTCCTTTTAGTGCTGCGGCTTCGTGGTGTTGTAGGTTTCTCCTCGGTAGTCGTGCTTTCCTTAATATGTGACACGTATCCTGTCGTACAATTTCGGCTGGCAATTTATCCATGTGTGATATAGCTGCATATGATATCTTCAGTCGGAATCCGTGATTGCACTACTGCATAATTGAATCCTTTGGCTAGTACGTTTTCCTCGGCCGGTGTAAGTATGTGACTGGATATGTTTTTCACTACCTTTGATGTAGGATCGAGTTTCTCAGCTGTCTTTTTCTTCTGCCTTTCTCGAGTTTTACTGTTATTAATTTCTGCTCGTAACTCTGTTAATTGGTCCAGTGTTGTCCACAGTACTGGGTGAATCTTTGTCGCAAGTTGTATATCTAGATGCAACAGCTCTTTGTTGATTTTGCCCAAATTCCGTCGTATATACTGAATCTCCTCCCTGAGTAGCACAAAACTGGCTCTTCTCGATAGAATCATTTTTGTTCGCTGGTTGGTTTTGCGAAATAGCAACTGCATACAATTCGGTACCATTTTCTCGTCTCGGTAACGTTGCAAAAAGGTTAAAACACAAAGTAATCTTACCCTTTTGGTTTAAAGTTATTTGAACCTCCTGGTCTCTCGTAATACTACCTCCTCGTAAAGGTTTTAATTCAACACATGGATGATGCGGAAATTTGAAATTCAACATCGTAAACCTTTACGGGGAGAAAAATAAGCAAGATGCTACAGAAACACAAAATCGAAACAATATTTAAGCCAGCAAGGTAGATCAACACGATGCTAAAAATTCCCAGAGGACCAGTAAACCTAGAAGGCCAAGGAGTCTACCGAATTCCATGTAGCGGATGTAATTCGGTATATATCGGACAAACAAACAGGAAGATCAGTGCAGGAAGAGAAGAACATATTAATGCTGTTAAAAAACGCCAAACTACATAGGCAATCGAAATAACGAGGCACATGGACAACCTCGCTACCAGAGATGATGGGTCAAAATTAGCGACAACACGGAAACCAATTCTAATGGATAAACACATAAAAACAACACACACAAAAAAGAAAGTAGAGAAAATGACCAAAAATATGCAATCAATCACGTAACCAGCGACTCGGAACACTATATAACAAGGAAGCTCAACCAAAAGGAGTTAGTTCAATAGGCGTAACACGAAACAGCAGCCGAAAGTTAAAGGTTGACTTTCAAAACACCACAGTGCTAGCCAATATAGAACATTACAAATCTCGCATCATCAGAGAGGCTATCGAAATAGAGAAGCACATAGACAACCTCAATACTAGGGATGATGGATCAAGATTACCGACAATATGGAAACCCATTCTAATGGATAAACACATAAAAACAACACATTCAAACACGACGACAAACGAAACCGAAAGTAGAGAAACTGAAAGTGCAACGAAAGAAAACAAGAAAAAAGAAAGTAGAGAAAATGAAAGCACAACAAAGGGACCAAGAACACGCAATCAAGCACGTAACCAGCGACCCGGAGCACTATATAACACGGAAATTCAAACAAAAGGAGTCAGTTCAATACGAGTAGCACGAAGCAGCAGCCGAAAGTTAAACGTATCCTACCAACGCGAACCAGCATCCGAAACAGATATTCAACATGTATATATATATATATATATATATATATATATATATATACACACACACACACACACACACACACACACACACACACACACACAATAAGGGAGATTTTGCCGATTTTTTAATTTCATCAAGTTAATTTATAATTAATTACAAGAACTTTTTGGTAATAGATACTTAGCTACGAACGGTCCTGTTCGCTGGCCTCCTCGGTCTCCGGGCATAACGCCTTTGGACTTTTACTTGCGGTGATATTTAAAAAATTAATTGTATAAAAGACGTTATACAAATATCGAAGAACTCCAACAAACGATTATTCACATTATTAACAGTGTTGATGCTAGAACTATTTTGAAGGCCACAAGACGCGTTTATAGGCACGTAGAAAAATGTATGGAACAAAGATGAGACCTTTTCCAGCATTTAATTTAAGACCTGTTAATTATTTATTATTTAGAGCGTGTTCAAATTCATTAAATAAAGGATCACTTTCGAATCATAGCCTACTTGATGAAATTAAAAAATCGGCAAAATCTCCCTTATCTTTTACTGTAGGATAGAAATGCATATGACAACTTTTTCTCAGAATTTAATTCTCTATCGACTGAGAATATTGTATACAGGGTGTTCCATTAGAAAAAAGTATGCTTTGCTAATTAACCGACTTCGTAGCTCCACTAACAATAAAGTAGCAATAGTGCAGACTTAACTTTGAAAGCCCTGTATATATATATATATATATATATATATATATATATAAAAATTTTATGATTGAAATTTCTGAAAAACTCTATTGGCGGTTCCTTTCTGCATGTCTGACAACCAAAAAATCAATTGTGACATTTGTCATGTGACCATAGATTTGTCGGGAATTTTGAAAATGTTAACTGTGATGCCGATAAATGGATCAAATTGATATGATATCGAAAAATTGTATTAAGAAAATGTATTTAGAATGCAACAAATACCCTATACACCAATTTTCAACCAAATCAGAAAAATAAAATAAAAAATACCATTTATTCCCCTCTACTTTTACTACGAAATATCATAAAATCTTGTTCTACCTGGCAAATTTTATGATGTTTCGTAATAAAAGCAGAGGGGAATCAATTGTTTTTTTTTGGTCGAAAATTGGTATATGGGGGTCTTTGTTGCATTCTAAATACATTTTTTTAGTACAATTTTTCGATATCTTGTCAATTTGACCTATTTTTCGGCATCACAGTTAACATTTTTCAAAATTCCCGCCAAATCTATGGTCACGTAAAATGTCACAATAATTTTGTTGTCAGATGAGGAACTCAATAGAATTCTTCTTTTAAATTTCAATATTAAAATTTTTCCCATATGTATCCAACTTTATGGCGGTTCCTGTTATATATAATATATATATATATATATATATATATATATATATATATATATATATATATTTATTATTTACGTTGCTTTTAAAAATATGCACAAGTTTATTAAACAATATAAGCAACAAGTACGAGAAACCACTATCTACATGTTCATATAAAATCATTAGATTTGTAAAAAGTTACTCTTATATACTTATAATTATCATCCTGTTTCATTATTTATTGTTTAAAAATAGTTGTATAAGAAGAAAACAAATCTAGTTTGAAATTACGCATGATACAGTTCTTTGAAAGAGGGTGATGCAATATTTATAATAATAGCAGCGGAAAATACCTAATTCTATTAATAGTTAATAATCAACAAATTTATATATATATATATATATATATATATATATATATATATAAATGCTAAATAAACAAACAGAATTTTAAAATTATTGTGTATATAAATTGATGTTTAAAATAAAATATTATTAAATGATTACTTCGAGTGGAATTTGAACCCACGACATCCACTTTGCTAGTGTAGTGCTCTTGCAACTAAGCACGTACATAAAGTTTAAGTTTAAATCGAGTGTTATTTGCGTAGCAAAGTAGTTGTCGTAGGTTCAACTTCCACTGGAAGTAATCTTTTACGGTATGTACTTCAAAAATTATATTTTACATACATCTACAACTATTGTGCAATATTTCTAACGTATAACTACAATTTAAAAAAAAGAGAATTATATATTAATCATAATATAATCTAAAATTGAGATCAAATCGCGAACAGCGACGAACATACTATAAAAATATTCAATTTTACGCCTAACTAAAGGGAATACTTATATATTGCATTCAACAATATAATTATTAATACAAGTTAGCAAAACCGGTGCATTTTGTGAAAAATAACTGTAAACGCATTTTATAATTTTTAATAATTTAAAGCAATTAGCGGTAATTCGATTGACAATGCGATTAAATTAAAATTGAAAATTCATGGAAGCGTTTGTTGTTGTTCCCACCATTCCCGAAAAGTTCAAAAATAAAGCATCCATTGCGTGTTTGTCGGTAATTTAGTAGTTTGCGGTTACCAAATCTACATTTCCGATTGCAGTTTCACATTAATTAAACATTAATAATCATCATCGTTGTATATATAGTCAAACGCATCTGTGGAGTAAAGCGTAAAGCTTAATGATTAAAGCAACTCCTAGATCATATGAAGTTCGTTTATTGCATATGAAAACGCAATTTCACGCTAGAATACGCACTGGTCGAGTGCCTTTATAACGCATTGCAGAATGACACAAATTACTTTTATTCTGAACTCATATGATTGCATTTGCATGACAATAACAACGTTTTATTTAATATGCATTAAATTACACTCTATCAAATCTAAATTATATTCTATCGTACCGCAGAGTCTATCCTGGTTCCCTTAATTGAGTTCATTATTTGTTTCGTTTTGTTGCAGCAAACTTACGAGATACACATGCATAAATCGAGATGTTATATTAATTTGTCCATATTCTTTAAGCGGGTAGACTTCATAATGGAGAATAAGCTTTAGGAAGAAATTTTTTTGTGATCTTTAAAGATTAAGCCGTGCTTTCGTAGAGTTTATAAACTCTAACAAAAAAAAGAGGACATAGAAACGGTCTTTGTTCGTACAAATTAGATCCTCCACTGTAATAAGAAATGATTCTAAAAAATACGAGGGTGTTGCTAAGAGCTACTATAAATATTCAATGTCAATTTTCTTAGATCTATCCTTCTTCCATATAATTAACACATACAGTCACCTCAATCTGAACGGTAAGTTGTTAATATGAAGGTGAAACTAAAATGAAGTAAAATTTTTGTCTGCATCCGTACAGAAAATTGTGAGTAATTTGTGTCTTGTTTCCACGTAAATTTGACCGAAAATATTATAAAATTGTCGTAATTATGTGATCATTGTAAATACCTAGATTAAATATAAAGTTTATCATTGCATACTTAGATTAATTAATTACTAATTTAACATGAAATATAAAAAAATAGAAATAAATCGATTACCATCGTTAGGTTAGAATTATAATATATTGCAAGTTTTTTCTACAGTGATGCTTGTTATTACACATAATTAAAATACTTACCTTTTTTGGGTTTATTAATATTGTATTTTTTTATTTGTATTTTATATAAATTTATATGTTTCGATAACAATTACATTTATCGTCCTCAGCAGTGGTAATTCTTTAGGAATTGTTTAATATGTTACAATAAATTTATGAAATATGAAAAATGTGAAAACAAACATAAGCCTGCTATTAATGCAACAGTTTGATAAACGTATAAAGCCAACTATGGAATCTAATCTTAGTAAAAGATAAGTAGATCTTTAATAAAATTAATTATTGTTATTATAAGTTTTTGTTATGAACGAATAAGTTCAAAGGTAAATATGTAATTAAAAATTATTATTAATTTTATTAAATACATAAATAAAAAGTTTACCTCGAGCAGGATTTGAACCTACGATCTGTACTTTGCAAGAGTACCGCTCTAACTAACTGCGCCATCAAGGTTCAAGCCCCAATCGACGTTCCTATTGCCTTTATGTATGTAGAACTGATGTAAATTCTAAATATAATGAGATTACAATCAAATTACTTATATTAATGGAATGTGAGCCTGCAATATCGCAAGGATTCACACATACCAAAGCAACTTGACTAATGTTAAGTTATTATAAGTTTTTGTTATGAACGAATAAGTTCAAAGGTAAATATGTAATTAAAAATTATTATTAATTTTATTAAATACATAAATAAAAAGTTTACCTCGAGCAGGATTTGAACCTACGATCTGTACTTTGCTAGAGTACCGCCCTAACTAACCGCGCCATCAAGGTTCAAGCCCCAATCGATGTACATAATGTATGGCAGAGCTTTTGGGAATTGTGCTGAAGCTATTCGTTTATATTCCCAGGCATTAAGTTAAACAAAGTATTAATTAACTTTGTTCTAAAACTGGTGTTCTTGCAGTTCGCCTCCTACTACTGTCAATTTTTGGTGGCTTCAAACAACCTGTGAGAACCCGATATGAGTAGAATTTTTATAAATTGATAATATGTACCACTTTCACGAAGACGCCGGTCAATGTTGGCAAACGTCTTTTTATTCGGTATCCGCGGATTTGTCAAAGTTACGTTTTGTGCTTCTAATGTACACTTTTCCAGAAGAACAAACTAACTTATACACTCAGGAACATGATAGTGGGTCTGAACTTAAGTGGTCTTTAACTTTTCTTGTAGGTTTAAAAACAGCCCTAATGCCATGATTTTTTCAATATTAGTTATAAACGGAAGAAATGCAATTAGTTGTGTTTTCTTTGAATATGTTAAGTAATTAGGTAAAAATTGGCCTTATTGACTAAAATCCAGCATAAGTTAGGATACCTGCTGTGCAAATATTTAGAATTTTTAGAAAAGTTTAATTTTAGTCAGAAATTTCAATTGTACACTAAGTTCATGGATTCTCATTGGTAGAGGAAGATATGCCCGCTTTTGGACTTTGATGGGATTCTTTTAGTTTTTTGTAGAGTTTGTATTTAACCAGCGCTGTTCATAGCAAAACACCCTTTTGTATTTAACATTTAAAATAAATTAGTAATTAGGTAATTATATTTTTTATTTTACCAGGAGTCGATCACTCGCCGTACGAGAAACGAACCCAATTTACATTGTTAACCATTGTGATTAATGTCGTTGGTGCTGCAGACGGCCATCGATTTACAAACAGCAGTACCAACATTAAGTACTAGTTTTTGTTTATGCGTATATCTTTAAGTGAATATCCAATAGCTTGTAGCGATCTTGTTAAATATTTATATTCATCTTCCCAAAATTCAGAATAATACATTCGTTCTGCTCAATCAACTAAACATTTATTTACACCAATTTTTTTATGTGCATGGTGGTTTAATAATTTATGGAGGTATCTGTCAGTGTATCGGGTTTCGGTAAACCTTAAAAGATAGAGAATTATTAGTGTTAGATATTAGTATGTCAAGAAATGGTAATCTTCCATTAGTTTCCTTCTCCATGATAAACTGGATGCTTGGATGAATGTCGTTTATAAAAATTAAAAATTCATGTAGAGCTTCTTCTCCATGTCTCCAAATAACAAATGTGTCATCTACATATCTATATCGATCCATAGTGAATTATTAGTTTTAGATATTAGTATGTCAAGAAACTTCCATTAGTTTCCTTCTCCATGATAAACTGGATGCATCGATGAATATCATTTACAAAAATTAAAAATTCCTGTCTCCAAATAACAAATGTGTCATCTATATATCTATACCAAACTAAAGGCTTTTTAAGTGCATTTTGTAACGCGAATGTTTCAAATGTTTCCATGTAAAAATTAGCTATAACATGGCTAATAGGGTCACCCATTGCGACACCATCAAACCATATAATTTATTATTCCACTGAAAATAAGTCGTTGTAAGACCGTGCTGAAAACTAATTGTTATATCTTTTAGAAAAAGATGATCAATATATTAAATAGTTTCTTTTAGAGGGACTTTTGTAAAAAGTGAAACAATATCAAAACTGACCCTCTACAAATTTGAAATTGTGGTTTTTCAATGAAGTCAAGATAGTTAACCTTTTAACGTAAAGAGTAGGAGTTCTAGGAATCACTATAATTTTTCCGTATTTTTTGGAAATTTAAACGGTTACACGTTACTACGTATTTGTTACGAAAACTTACGGGGTTTATTATGAAAATGAATGAAGAAAGTTATTCTATAAATATGTGGTAGATACTTTCGAATTTGACTAGAACCACATACCAGAACACGTAAGTATTTTATGATCGGGAGTGATTATTCATAAAACACCTAATTACAAAAGTGTGTTAGTTTATTTTCGCCGCAAATTTAAAAAACCTTTCTTACATATGAAGTTAGCCATGGACTTCAGCCACGAATTTCTTCTCGACAAAAATCCTTAAAACTGTTAAAAACAAAATCTTTCAAAAATCCGAAAATCTGCATGAATCACCAATGCGTGCGTTTTCAACTTAAAAATTAGTTTATATTTGAGGGTTCGAAAATTAGTATAAAAAAACTTTTTTATAAACAAAAACAACAATCATTGAGTTATACCCTTGCAGTACAGTCGGTTCCAAGACGAATTTCCTCGTAGCTAACTAGATGGAGTAAGTTTTTTGAAACTTTTATGTGCTTATCTATTGATTAATAACATGCAACATTTGAATGTAGGCATTTCGCGTATCTTCAGAAAAAATCATAAAATTATACCTCGCAGAATACGCTTACGGGTGGCTCCAAGATCACTGACCGTAAAATTTGTTGTAATATTTTTTAATAGCTTGTATCTTAATTAACCGTAATATACATATAAAATTTGGGATAAACATATTTCGTGTAAATTCAGAAAAAAATGATACAGTTATATTTTGCAGAAAGCTCATATGAGCGGCTTCAAAGCCAAATTGCTGGTGACAGACTCTATAGCACTAAAGTTTTTTGAAACGTTTATGGTACTCTAATAGCTTATCTATTGATTACAAACATATAACACTTAAGATGTAAGTATTTCTATTGGTTAATCACATATTAAAAACTTACGACCAGGTGCAACCCAAATTGTTCGTGGATCTTAAATTTTTGAAACTTTGATGTTATTTTAATAGATTCTCTACGGATTAATTACATTTAAAACATTAGAAATGTAGGCATTTCGTGTAACTGTAGGAAAATCATAAAGGTATACCACGGAGAAAAATGCGGCTGCAAGACCAAATTTGTTTTAACCTTTATGTTATCTTGATAGCTTATCTATTGATTAATCAGATAAAGTTACACTCTTGCAAAAACTACTTCCGGGGGGCTACAAGACCTGGTTGCTCGTAGCTCTGCCCTAAAGTTTTTTAAAACTTGTATTATTTTAATAGCTTTTCTATTGATTAATCACATATTAAAAACTTGAAAGCAGACGAATGTTGAAATTACCTCAAATGACATAGATTTAAACGTATTTGATATTTCTTTGTACAAAAAATTTATAGGTTGTAAAATTTTTGGTAAAAACGTTATTGGAAGTATAGATCTGCTAGAAATAACACAAAACTATGGATGTTACAAATGAGGAAAGTAAAATTGCTGCGGAAATGAAACAAATAAAAGATCAAAATCAAGTAAAGTGAATATTTCTCCTTACACTTACCGGAGAAAAAGTGCCATCTTTGCGGTGAGCCCAAACACCTGGGGCGCAATATTTAGCTCTTGGTCAACGATGTAGCCCATTTTGACGCAACTCCTACGAAATTGCAGTACACGCATAGATTTTGATCAACACTCCTGGTTTGCAGGATTTAGTTCTTGGTCAACGAAGGAATGAATTTTTCCATGTCCACAACGCAGTGAGGGCGTAACTTTCTGATTTTTTTCTTAAGTTACACAAAATACATGCATCTCAAATTTTGTGTATGCGTTTTATCATTATAAAAGTTATTAACAGAACATAAAAGTTAAAAAAAAGTTTAAGACTATCAGCTCAAGTACGAACAATGTGATTTTCCAACTGCCTGTACCTTTGCCAAATTTTTCCGCTCTGAAGATATTCTAACCCTTATCATAGATGACTATGGCTATGGTAGTTACTCGATGCATAGCTCCTACATGTATCTACGGCCATAACATATTTGATCGAGCACCTATACAAAGCTCCAGTTCCATGCACTGCAACCAACCGGCACAATCCACTAACGCCCCATTTTGTATCTCTGCTATACAAACACATTCGGGGGGTTTGTGTGCACAATGGAGGTACATTTTACCCTTAAGAATCGTCTGGAAGAGCGACATAACTTTTATTACATGCAAAAATGAAGAAATTTACTCACTATGTATAATCTCTACCTAGAGAAAAACACGTAAAGTAATCCACCAGGAACCCATTTATCTGCATATTTTTCTAATAAGCAAGGTAAGTGGCTGTATCTCAGGACCTGTCAATCTGACAACAATGGGAAAAAATTTTATTATGAATGTGGCCATGAGAAAATGCTGGAAATTATTTTGAAGTTGCGTATTTTACCGCTAGGGGTCACAATTAAAAATAAGATTCTAAATTTCTCCCAAAACTACCTATATAAAAATATACCTTTGTTTACATCGTTAGAAAGTCTAGACAATTCTACATAATTTTGGGTTAAGCTTCATTGGCGTACTGACCATAATAAGAGTGGCGGCAGCTATTGAAAGTGTAATCATTAAAATTTCTGTAAATTCTAAACCACTTGTTTCATTTTAGTAAAATAAAACCTGTTTGGAAGACAAATGCAGGTATTTTAAATTGCCTTTACTTTTTGATTTTGATATAATAAATACCTACATCATTGAAATTAAAATTTTAAAGAAAAAGCGTAAAAACCTTACTTTTGCATTCTTAACGACGGTGAAAGACATTAAAAATCAGTGTTGGTCGATTAACAAAAACTATCTCTTTAACATGAGAACAATATTATCCAATTCGGCTCAGCAAAACCAAGCTTCGTCAATTAAACTGTCCTAAAATGTTCATTTAGCTACAACTTTAAGACAAGCAAAGATATCAAAGATATCTTGCAAATTTTATTTTTCGAATACGCGTCAAAGTTAGGTTACATACTCTCGAAGAAATTCAGGGTGTCTATTGGTCCTCTAAGTCTCCCAAGTAATGCAAAGGATCTCCTTTAAAAAAAAATTCCAAGTTCTCCAAAAATTCTCCTTTATACCTCAAGGTCCACCTTTTTTAATACTGCTTTCAATACGCCGCGAAAATGTATATATTTTTCAGAATGAAATTAGAAACCTAAAGGAAGAGAGAAGGAAATATAAACCATAAGAAATACCAAAAATTCATAAAATAATACTGGAGAAAATAAAAATAGCACGAGTGGATGGATTTTGTGATGGAAATGCGAGAGCTGCCGTTAGGGAATATGAACGCAGATTTCCCAACTGACATACGGGGGACTCACGTTCGAGAAGAAATTCTTCTAACACTCAACCCTGGACTCCGATCAACCATCTGTAGAATGTTTTCTTGCTCATTCACATTTAACTCCACAGGACGATCAGATCTTATTGAAACTGATGGAAATGAACCATGAGTTCGAACGTGTTGAAACACAGAAGAAAAGGTTTGGTGATTTGGAATCCTCCTGTTGGGAAATCTTCGTTCATATTCCCTAACGGCAACTCTCGCATTTCCATCACAAAATTCATAAATGTAAATGATGTCAGCATACTCTTCGTTAGAAAATTGAAAAGGCATTTTAAATTTAAATTACACTTAATTTACTACAATCCACTTTGTCATTATTAGAACACAAACGAATAAATGACAGATTCTTTCGGTTTTGTTTTTCCAGTTGACTAATAATAATTACTTTTAAAAAAATATGTGATCATTTATAAACTTTAAACGCTTGTATCTGGGTAACTATTGCGTTTATGGGACTTTTTTTGCTTAAATTGACCCAAGGAACATACCATTTCAGTTTGTACAGTTCCTCGCCGGACACCCTGTATATATATATATATATATATATATATATATATATATATATATATATATATATATATATATATATATATATATATATATATATATATATATATATATATATATATATATATCAGTGTCTCAGAAACATGTTGCCAAACTTTAGGGGTTATAAAGGCCGATGAATTAAGTACTTTTGCCTTATAAACGTATGTCCGGAAATGAGTCGTTAAGGCACTAGACGAAGAAGTGTTAAAAATTGCAGAATGTTCGCATTTACGCGTTTTTGTATTTTTAATATTTATTAAATAAGAAAACAATAAAACATTATATTAGTTGTTCAAAATTGCGGCCATCGACACGATTTTGGTTGCTCCAAATACGAGTATTGCGGTCTTTGAAGTAACTGTCTCTAGTAAAACAAGCTTCATTGATAAGCTTTTTAAATTTTGTTTTTCTTCCATCTCCACTGATCGAGTCGTTCTTTGCTGACTTGTACCTACATTTGGTTTAAAATTTCTTTTCCATTTCCTCAAAACTGAAATGTTTCATAGCAAAAGAACTTTTTCTTCAATTATCAAAATTGTTCAAATTTTGAATGACGTTTTGAATGTCACTTTGATTTTGTAAATTTCAAATAGTTGTTATTTTAAAGTGATAATTTAAGTAAAGAAGAATTCTTTTACTATGGAACATTTTAGTTTTGAGGAAATGGTTTATATGCATCTGATTTATGGAGAAGCAAGATGCAATAGCAGGGAAGCTGCACGGATCTACGCTGGTCGGTTTCCCAATCGTCGCCATCCATCTCGCAGATTATTCGTTTCATTACACCTTCGTTTAAGAGAAAAAGGAAATTTTAAACGAACTGGAGGTACGGGTCAGCAAAGAACGGCTCGTTCGGTGGAGATGGAAGAAGAAGTATTGCGACGAGTGGAAGAAAAACCCTCCACTAGTGTGCGAGCAATAGCAAATTAAACTGGAAATACAAGGGCATCAGTATGGCGTGTACTTCATGAACAATTGCTATACCCT
This sequence comes from Vesta saturnalis, assembly GCA_036346205.1. NCBI lineage: Eukaryota > Metazoa > Arthropoda > Insecta > Coleoptera > Lampyridae > Vesta > Vesta saturnalis. The sequence goes on along the minus strand of JARFJB010000772.1, from coordinate 1,029,710 downwards.
TATCATCTTCAAAAAGTACACAGTTTGACCCAACGGGATTACGGTCCAAGAGTAAACTTTTGTCGCTGGTATTTGGAAAAATGCGCTCGACAGTTCGATTTTAGCTCAGTTATTCTATTTAGCGATGAAGCTTGCTTTACTAGAGAAGCTTACTTCAATAGCCGTAATAGTCACATTTGGAGCGACCAAAATCCTCATGGAACATTTCAGAAGTCTAACCAGTATCAGTTCTCTATTAACGTGTGGGCTGGCATAGTAGGAGATCATATTATTGGACCGTACCTACTACCTCCACGTTTAAATGGTCAAATCTACCTAACATTCCTACAAGAAGTTCTCCTGAGTTGCTTGAAAATGTTCCATTGGACATTCGTCGTAGAATGTGGTATCAGCACGACGGAGCTCCGGCGCATTTTACTCGCAACGTGCGGGACCACCTAACTTTACAATTTCCTGAGAGGTGGATTGCACGAGGTGGACCTGTTAACTGGCCAGCCCGAAGCCCAGATCTGACACCTGTCGATTTTTTCTTCTGGAGTTACCTCAAATCATTAGTGTATGAAACACCTGTAACTACAGAAGAAGAATTGATTGGAAGGGTAATGGCTGCGAGTCAAGTTGTTCAGGAAGATCCGCACATCCTTTATCGAGTTCACCAATCAATGGTTCGACGTACGACCGCATGTCAGCAAGTCGATGGCCGCAATTTTGAACAACTAATATAATGTTTTATTGTTTTTCTTATTTAATAAATATTAAAAAATACAAAAAGTCGTAAATGCGAACATTCTGCAATTTTTAACACTTCTTCGTCTAGTGCCTTAACGACTCATTTCCGGACATACGTTTATAAGGCAAAAGTACTTAATTCATCGGCCTTTATAACCCCCTAAAGTTTGGCAACATGTTTCTGAGACACCCTGTATATATATATATATATATATATATATATATATATATATATATATAGGCTTATTAATGGCTCAGCGTTTAAGGCGTCAGACTAGTAAGTGAAGGGTACTAAGTTCAAATCGAAGCGTAGTCAAGTGCTTGAAAAAGAATAAATAATTCGCCTCAAGTGCGAAATCAGTGCCTCTCAGGACTAAGTCTGATTGTGGAAGTAGAGTTCGCTTCCGAAACGTCGCGCTACAAAACCTCAAGTAATATGAGAGCACAGTTACAAAACACATAAAATACAGATTTGGGAACGTTTTTTTATCTACGGCGAAGTACATATTTCTTATAAAACATAAAATATATGTGATTAAAAGTACGCTAAGTGTTACAACAACAATAACAATGTATCTGGTGTGGAACACCACACGACCTTCGAACGTACAAAATGAAAATTAAAAGAAATGCAGTAATTTTAATAACATTTTTTAGGATAATTATGCAACCTCTTTTATAAGAAGTTCATTACGAAAATAGGCAATGTTGTAAACTCAAAAACAATAATCTCTGTCAAACAGACGTTTAAAACTTTATGACAGACAGAAGTTAATAGACATCTAGATGCTAACTTAAATTAAAGAAATGAAATAATTTTTTTGCACGATTGAGCTTTTTCGTTTATTTACCATATGTTTCTAAGACAGTAGGATATGTTTACTGGTTGCGAGGGTCAATTCGTCGGTAAGTATTTTACTTACCAACGTCTTTTACTTACCAACTTAAAATTATATACACAACCTATATTTTACAACAATAAGAACAAGAAATTTGGACATTTCTATGTAAAACGTCACTTTTGACTTTTCGTTTATTTAGTAGAAATTAAATAATTTCAATTGTGGTAAATTTAATACAATCGTGCAAAAAACAGTATGAGCATCACGAACATTAAGGGTTGTACCGGTCTCCGGCCAAACATAGCCGTCGACCGGTAAACGTCCCTTACAGTTCTTGATACTCAATAAACTATAATGTCAATTTTTTGGGATAACTATATAACCTCTTTTTTTATACGTTCATAACGAAAACAGGCAACATTGTAAAAACAAAAACAATTATCTATGTCAGAATGACGTTTAAAACTTCATGTCAGATAGAGATTCATAAACATAAATACATGTAAAAAAGGTTCCAACGCCCACTTGCATAAAAATATCGATAATACAGCTTCAGCATTTTCAATCATATTTATTTAATTTTGACATTTTACTTAATAAAGAAAATTTACGTAAAATTTAATTTTCTTTAAAAAATACGTCTATACATTTTTTCTTATAAAATTAATCGTTATTCAGGTAATGAAAAAATGAAAAAAAACACTTAAATTCTACCTTAGGAATTTTTTTGCCGCTAAATTACGCATCATGTCAAAAAATTGCATAGAATATAATTAATCTATATGTTTAAGGTCTATATCAAGGTATTTTTATATCTTTGAAATATACATCTGTTTTAGAAATATTTGATAAAAACCAAACACTGCCCCTAATAATCCCTGCTCTACGCCGCTGGATTTCTCCCAGAATCTAATCAGCTACTATCCAAATCAAAACAAGCTTAAATACAAAATTTTAAGTACGTAGATGTTTTCTTTCTGGAGTTATCGTGAATACTAACATACATCCACACAAACATACAGACATACACGCAGACACACACACACACATGATGCCCGACCTTGGCGAAACTTGGGAAAAAGTTGTAATAATAAGTCGATTTAGCGATAGTAAAAGAAAAGTCGATTGCATAACCTTCTATACCTACATATGTATATATGTATAGGTTTCAAGGTAAACATGTAAACAATTCGTTCAAGAGTCGGATCTTTAAAGGCCTAAACCAATACCGACAGAGTCGGTATTGCCTAAACACATTCAACTTGAGTTGCATAAATATTTAATGAAGTTGTGATTCATGATAACTATCGAGTTCAGAAAAAAGGATATAAAACTTGTAAAATTAAAAGAATGTCCAGATTAACCAGCCTTTAGTCTAGCATTGGTCTTTTTTATCGTGTTACATAATTTTTTGGGGCATAATTTTGAGGAACAGGAAGATCTTTGAGAGATCCTTACTATTAGACGTTGCATTTTGTTTCCTTTTGAAGGAAACCTACATTTATGTATATTCATAATTCTCATTACAAGTATAACATTTTTACTACTTTCCCTAACCAACAATTTGTTGATTCAAACCAAGCTCTTGTTTAACGAGATAGTTACTTTATTTTGTGTATTAGAAATTACAACAGCTCAATCACATATCTACCAATCAACTACTGCCTTAATTTAAAACCAAGTTTACACAAAAACGTATAGTTTATTTATTTTGAAGATCTTGGTGTATGTGTTATTGCAATCAATTATTTTTGAGTATATTCTTTACAGTACCAGGTTAAATGATAATAATAATTAGAGAATTCTATAACGAATTGCGAGCAGCACTAACACGATTCATACATTAAACGCAAACTTAATTTCCTATATTAAGACCGTGAATAAGATTCTCTTAACGATAACGTTCACTAAACGTATTTATAAATATTCTGGTATAATCCATCTAAATAAAAATTAATAGTATTTTCTTTTCAATTCTTGCATGCTCAAACGTAATTCTCAAATCCAGGTTCGTGTTCAACCTTTATAGCATTATTTTTTTCTTCACGCAAATATCTTCAAATTAATATCTACGTTTTTTTTTTATTAATTGAGGCATACAACAAGCAAATTGTTTTTTGACCAACGTTTCGAACGTGTAATTAGGTTACGCTTTAGATTTTATTTAGTAGAAGTAATTATATAGCTTATTTTATTGAGTTCTGTTAGGGTAATGTTAAATAAATTTCCTTTTTGTAATATATTTTTTGACCGTGACAGTTTCCCTTCAGTAAAATAAATTAAAAGTATTCCAAGATTTACTTTATTCCAATGAGATAAATCGTTGGTGTCAACGTACGCGTGAAATTACTACACGAGACGGTGGATATTTTAGGGGGTTATACTAAGCTATATAATACAATTCTTAACGAGTCTGCATTGTAATGTAAGCTTATATAACGTTCATAAGTTCAATGCAGCACCACAAAATTCAGTATTGGTTTTGGTACTCCCTAAACACAGCCATAACTAATATGCAATCACGGAACCCGCATAATATGTTCGAAAGCTTCACTGATGGGACAAGACAGTCCCAAAACCACTTTATTGGATTCCGTTTGGGAATTATTCGGAAAAAGTCGTATGTCATTGCGTTAAATCTGACTTACATTAGATTTATATATTGGATTTTTAGGTTTATTTGAATGCGTCGTGTTTCACACATCGATCATAATGTCATACATTATTTATTCACTACATTTTGGCTACTTCTGGTTACGTGTTGCTTTTTCAAGCTCATTGGCCGACACCACACCGAACCTAATTTAAATTAGAATCATTGACTATAATGATCAATCCACTGCACACTCTTTTGATTAAAGCATATGTTCCTTTTTGCTACATTTTCCCCTGACATGAAACAGTACATTCAAAATCTGAATTAACTAAACATTAAAAGTTTTTCAGTTTCATAAAACAAAAGTTTTTGACAGGACCGTAGCTAGAATAATTATTGTTCTTAACGTTTTGTGAATTACATGAATATGTAACAAGGTAACATTGAATTTGTGTATATAATTAGAAATAAAATTACCTCTAGTTGGCCTCTTGTCAGTCTAAATAAATCAGTTTATATTGCATTAATTCGTTTGAGAGAAACTTTGTTTTTTCATGTTTTGAATTATACTTTTATGACATAAATTGTAACATTTATATATTCGCTACTCGTAATAGAAGCAAAGTTACTGTTTTACTTGACGCACACGACCCTTAATTGACTTGAAATTGTGTTAATAATTATTTGTGAAGTTTCCTTTTATTCTATGCATATATTAAAGAGAATTACATTTACTTTAAAGCAAGAATAATTTTATACAAAACAAGGGTTTCTAAAAGCTCCCAGAGTTGCTAATATAAAACAGCACTTATTTATTTTAAAAGTACGGAATTAATTGGATATACGAATTACCAAAATTCAAGTACAAGTAATACTTGCCCAGTTTTGTATGATACTATATTGTTTAATTTATAATAAAAATACTTCTCTTTGAAAGGGTGGTCGTGTAATATATTATTATTTATATGTTTCGATAGCAATTGCAGCTGTCCTGTAAAATGAATAAATTACATATTTGACACTAACATTTAGTAACAAACATATTTATTTACTGGCGAGGACAGATGCAATTGATGAGGAAATGTATAAATACTGTAAAAATGGCTATTTTTAGGATTTCACGCTCAGAGATAAGTATTTTTTATTAAACTACTCCACACCATATGAAACCAACAGTAAAATTTCATTTCAAAAATCCTTTGGTCAACGCTCTTGAAAAAATGTACCCCGTGTTCAATATTTTTGTTTGTCATTGTGAGCGGGTACCCACCAATCATAACAAATACGAGCCAATATCAAAAAAAAAAATTTTGGAAAATCAACTTTCGACTCGCCATATTTTATGATTTTATGCTACTAGTTACCATTTATGTCCATCGGATTGAAAATAATTGTTTCGGCCTAGATCGGCAAAACGGTAAGTTTTTTATTTTGGTACCACTGACTGGTCATACATGAACCTTTTTTGCCAGCTATAACGTCACCAAATAATAAAAAAAGGAAAAGTTCGAATTAGAATTGAGACCGGAAATACCCCGTGACCTCAAAAAGTGTGTATGTGTGTGTGCGTGGGTACGTGCGTGCGTGCGTGCGAGCGTGCGCGGGTGAGTGTGTGCGTGTGTACGTTAGTGTGTGTGTGTGTGTGTGTGTGTTGTGTGTGTGTGTGTGTGTGTGTGTGTGTGTGTGTGTGTGTGTGTGTGTGTGTGTGTGTGTGTGTGTGTGTGTGTGTGTGTGTGTGTGTGTGTGTGTGTGTGTGTGTGTGTGTGTGTGTGTGTGTGCGTGTGTGTGTGTGTGTGTGTGTGTGTGTGTGTGTGTGTGTGTGGTGTGTGTGTGTCGTGCGTGTGTGTCTGTGTCTGTCTCTGTGTCTGTGTGTGCCTGTGTGTGTGTGTGTGTGTGTGTGTGTGTGTGTGTGTGTGTGTGTGTGTGTGTGTGTGTGTGTGTGTGTGTGTGTGTGTGTGTGTGTGTGTGTGTGTGTGTGTGTGTGTGTGTGTGTGTGTGTGTGTGTGTGTGTGTGTGTGTGTGTGTGTGTGTGTGTGTGTGTGTGTGTGTGTGGTGTGTCGTGTGTGTGTGTGTGTGTGTGTGTGTGTGTGTGTGTGTGTGTGTGTGTGTGTGTGTGGTGCGTGTCGGTGTCGTGCACCTGTCGTCTGTGTCTGTCTCGTGTCTGTGTGCCTGTGTGTGTGTGTGTGTGTGTGTGTGTGTGTGTATGTGATTGTGTGTACACGCTACTTACACTTTCTACTACAGTAGCACCTTTCACTTTTGCACGCCCACGTGGAGACCGGTTTTCCACCCTTATTTTTACACGCTTACGTGTAGGACGTGTTTTCACCCTATTTTGCACATCCACGTGTGAGACCGGATTTTCAACCCTTATTTTTATATACCTCGTGTGAGACCGGATTTTCATCCCTATTTTTTACACACTCGCGTGTGAGACCGTATTTTCATCCCTTTTCATCCCTAATTATTTTATATACCCTCGTGTGAGACCGTATTTTCAACCCTTTTTCAACCCTAATTATTTTTACATCCCACGTGTGGACCGTATTTTCAACCTTTTTTTATCCTAATTATTTTTACTCGCTTACGTATAGGACGTGTATTTTCATCCCTTATTTTTAATAAACTTATGACGCCGGTTAAAATTGTCACCTAAACATATGGCAACACTGCTTTGGATTTTGACGTCACAAGACCGCCTGCGAGACGTACATTTCAACCTGACAGTATTTTCAACCTTTTTGTTTGTATTTAAGAGCCCTTTTGGCGGGGAGCCCCTAAAGGATAGGCAAATGCATGCGCACGTAGCATCGTTTTTTTTACCTATTTTTAAGGGTTAATAAACGGTAGGATATTTTTTAGTATTAAAAGAAACTAATCAAGGTAAAGATAACGTATACGTTTGATTTTAAAAATACACTATTACATTCTATAACGATAATAAACAGTTAATGGCATTGCATAATCAGCTAATTACCCTGTTGTTGTCATACAATGTGAATGTACGGTTTAGCGACTATTTAATATGAATTGAATTTTATCAAATGAGATTGCATAATTGTTGTTATTATTAAAATCATTAAGACGCGTCTTAGGCGAAAATGCCATTGACGAGCACGCTTACGCACAAGACCAAAGGCTAGCTGCGTTCTGGCGTCTTAGGAGAAAACAGCTCTATCATAAAAGAGGCGTTTAGATTTATAAACATGCCCCCAGGGCTGTGTTAGAGTGTGGTTAGGTCAATACTTCAGACATCCCCCGAAGATGTCCGATTCTACCCGAACATGGACGAGCACGCTTGCGCATAGGACCAAAGGCTAGCTGCGTTCTGGCGTCTTAGGAGAAAATATCTCGACCATAAAAGAGGCATTTAGATTTTATAAACATGCCCCCAGGGGCTATGTTAGAGTATGGTTAGGTCAATACTTCAGACATCCCCCGAAGATGTCCGATTCTACCCGAACATTGACGAGCACGCTTACGCACAAGACCAAAGGCTAGCTGCGTTCTGGCGTCTTAGGAGAAAACAGCTCTATCATAAAAGAGGCGTTTAGATTTATAAACATGCCCCAGGGCTGTGTTAGAGTGTGGTTAGGTCAATACTTCAGACATCCCGCGAAGATGTCCGATTCTACCCGAACATGGGCGAGCACGCTTGCGCATAGGACCAAAGGCTAGCTGCGTTCTGGCGTCTTAGGAGCAAATATCTCGACCATAAAAGAGGCATTTAGATTTTATAAACATGCCCCCAGGGGCTATGTTAGAGTGTGGTTAGGTCAATACTTCAGACATCCCCCGAAGATGTCCGATTCTACCCGAACGTTGACGAGTACGCTTGCGCACAAGACCCAAGGCTAGCTGCGTTCTCGTTTCTCGTGTGTTTCGCTCTTTAAAGTGTAACTGTCATCGAGTGAGCATTACTATAATGTATTCTCTTGTTTATGAGCCAACATCAGCGGACATTAGAGATTTTACTGACTTGTTAATAAACTATTACAACATAACCGTTCAAGATAATGATGAAAGCGATGAGGTGGTTGAGCTGAGTGTATCTCACATCCAAGATGATGGTTCACAGAAGAGAAAGAAGAGCTATGAGGTAGGGGAGAAGGGCAAATCTCAAAATCATGATGATGATGATGAGGACGACTCACGGTTCAAGAAGAAGAAGAACCGATAAAGCATGTTATTAAATAATAATAATGTATTGTTGTTTATAATAATAATAATAATAATAATATATTTTCAAAACGTTAAGCTTTCCTTCGGTTTTGTTAATAAACCTGTTTTTTTTTTCCTAGCGGTGCTCCACCGTCTTGATTCATGTTTGCAAGTTTACAAGTTTTTCGCTTTAGCGTGTTTTCGCGCTCTCGTGTGTGTGTGTGTGTGTGTGTGTGTGTGTGTGTGTGTGTGTGTGTGTGTGTGTGTGTGTGTGCACATACGTGCGTGCGTGCGAGCGTACGTACGGTCGTGCGAACGCTCGCGCGCATACGTGCGTGCGTGCGAGCGTGCTAGCTTGCGTGCGTGCGTACGTGTGTACGTGCGTGCGTGCGTACGTGTACGTGCGTGCGTGCGTACGTGTACGTGCGTGCGTGCGTGCATGCGCGTTTTTCGTTTGATCCTCGTACTAAAGCAGTGCTAGTCGATTGTATTTAGTTGTAGGCCCTATTGTGTTGTCTAAAAGCTATAATTGGAAGCGTTGCTTGCTATACCCAGGCCGTGGGTTATGTTTAATTAGCTTTTTTAACAGATGTATTTATTTATGATTAGATCAGGCTTGCATGTAAAGTAATATAGAGGTGAAACTAACTAGCTAATGTGTTTTGCTGCTACACGTATCACAGTATTGAAGATTCTGTTTATGTATTAGAAAAACGTACTACAGCCTCAAACAGAGTGCAGATAAAAATTGAAGAAAGATGTATGCGGCACAAGTGTTGAGATGCTTGAAATCGATCCCCCAGCCACAAGAAGAATGTGTTTTCGGCTTGTATGTGCTTCTAATCAACTACCCAGACACGCACCTCGACCGTATGCGATTAAGAGACAGAGACAGAGACAGAGACGGAGACGGAGACTGAGACAGAGACAGAGACAGAGACAGAGACAGAGACAGAGACAGAAACAGAGACAGAGACAGAGACAGAGACAGAGACAGAGACAGAGACAGAGGCAGAGACAGAGACAGAGACTGAGACAGAGACTGAGACAGAGACAGAGACAGACACAGACACAGAGACAGAGACAGAGACAGAGACAGAGACAAAGACAGAGACAGAGACAGAGACAGAGACAGAGACAGAGACAGAGACAGAGACAGAGACAGAGACAGAGGCAGAGAGAGAGACAGAGACAGAGACAGGGACAGAGACAGAGACAGAGAGAATCATTTTGTTTATAGACTCCAAATCCCAGTCTTAATTCATTCGGCAGCTTTGCGTGTTTTCGTTTTTTCGTGTTTGTGCGTTTGTATGTTTGCGGTTTTCGTGTTTGAGAATTTTTGTGTTTACGATTTTTCGTGTTTGCGTTTTTTCGTACTCTGC